>PVKB01006077.1:0-75015 GCA_004027205.1 Ctenodactylus gundi | reverse complement strand
GGGGGAAACGTTGCTCAATCCTCCACCTTTGGCACCCAGATGAGAGAGAACTGGGATGAATTCTGGGCATTGTTGCATTAGAGAAATTCTCCAGGTGACTTTGGCTTCAGCCTGGGTTAAGAGTCACTAACTCAAGACGAGTGGGGATGGGTGGGACCAGTTTGGAGACATGGAGCAGTAGGTCAGGACTTGGCCTTCCCTATATGCTCGGAGTTGCCATTCCCAGGGATTGCCTGGACACCTGGAAGTGACCCAGAATCAACGCACCCATTTAAGAATAATAGGATCAGAGAAGATATGGTCCTAATATGAGCCACAGAAGAAACTTTTCTTTTTCTTTCTTCCTCCCTCCCTCCCTCCCTCCCTCCCTTCCTCCCTTCCTTCCTTCCTTCTTTCCTTCCTTCCTTCCTTCCTTCCTTCCTTCCTTCCTTCCTTCCTTCTTCTCTTTCTCTCTCATGCTCCCTCTTTCTCTCAATAGTACTGGGGATTGAGCCCAGGACCTTCACACTGAGTTATGTCCCTGTGTTATTTTAATTTTTTTAAATTAATTTTGATATAGAAACTCATCAAGTTGCCAGGTGGGGCTCAAACTTGCTGTCCTTCTGTTTCTGCCTCCTAGAGTGTAGGGATCACAGGTCTGTATTTCTGAGGCTGACTAACATTGAGGTATCCCTAGTGATGCCTTCCCTCAAAGAGAGACCACTGCCAGGCTCTTGTGGTAGGGAGAATAAGCATCCTTTATTTTGATTCCAGTGGTCTTCTCTCCATCTGCCACAAGTCTAGTCCTCAGAGCTCAGAGCTACAGGATCCTCCTACCGTGTAGAAGCCCTGGAGGCTTCTGCCTTAATGTGTTTTAGAATCAAAAGGATTCACAGTAATGCAGTCTTGTGGGGACAGCTGTGGGACTGAAACACTCCTTAGCTCATAAGGTTACCTGAACATTTTGTTTCCTTAAACTCTGGAACCGTTGCCTCTGTGTTGAGCCCACACCAATGAAATGGTAAAGATAACTAGTAAAAATTAAAAAATGAATATGTCTGTCAGTCTTGCATCTCTCTATCTAGTAATGGAACATTTATATATTTTCTTGGCAAAGGCAAAAAATGAAGCAGCTTTCTTTATAACTTTTAATGGCACTGAAATAGAAGACAGCAGAACGGAGTAGGGTCCTGGTGTGCTTTGTTCATTTATTTATTTTGTATGTGTTTATGTGTGTGCTTCATTGTACTGAAGACTGAACTCGGGTCTTTGCACTGAGCTGCATCTCCAGCATTTATTTATTTATTTATTTATGACTTCGAGACAGGATTTTGCCAAGTTGCTATGTTGGGCTTGAAGTTGTGATCCTCCTGCCTCTGCCTCTCCTAGTGCTGAGATTACAGGCTTGTGCTACCAGGCCTGTCTGGGATACTGTGGTCGTGGGTGTTGGCAGTGACAAGCTCATGTGGAGCTGCCTGTATTGTATCTAACAACCATCCTTGCTACATTTATCTACAGATGATAGAGTTGTGGCTTATTTCTTTATTAATTATTTGTTTACTTATTTGCTTGTGGTACTGGTGATCAAGCTTAGGGCCTTTGCTTTGAACTATATCCCCAGCCCACTTTTTAGTTTTGATTTTGAGACACTATCTTGCTAAGTCACAGAGTTGCCCAGGGAAGGCTTGAACTTGTGATCCTACTGCCTCAGCTTACTGCTGGGATTATAGGTCTGTGCCATGAGGCAGGCTCAGATCTGTGACTTTAGAGTGAAGCTGGTTCTGGGGCTTCTACCAGGAATACGAGAGTCGAGCAGTCTTCCCTGAGCTTTTCATCCTAGCAGGGTGGTTTGCTGGTTTATTTGGAGGGACACCGTAAGGCGTTCATTAAACTGCAGGTTCCTTTGTCAGCTCCAGCACGTTCCGCCTTCCCCCTCCGCCTCCACCTGCAGCCCTTTCCTCCAGACACAGACTCCATCAGCTTAGTGTGGAGAGTCCTTGCCCCTCCATGTCCTCTGGTCGCCACCGTGGGTGCCATAGAAGCGTTGTCTGGTGAATCATGGGTAGGCCCAGGACTCCTGCTGCTCTGTGTTGAAGGGAACCTGCTTGCTCTGGGGCTGGACAGAGGGGCAGTTTCTGGAGAGCTGCAGCCTTGGAAGTGCTGTGGGAAAAGTGACTCTGGAAAGTCTTCTCTTAGGCCCTGAGTGTCCTTCTCATCGTGGCCCAGAAAACAGGGCTAGTTTTGCTAACATGATGGCCCTTCCTGTCCTGAGCTAGCTGAGCAGCTCGCTGGAACAGACAGAGCAGTGGGCTGAGGTCAGATGACCTAGATTCAGCCTTGTTCTACCACCAACCAGCTGTGTGATCTTGACAAGTCTCCTTACCTCTCTGGGCTTGAGTTTTCTCTTGCTGTGAGTGGACGATGGGGTTGTTGGGAATAGTTTCCACAGCCTCGCTAGCCTCCAGCATTTAACCTCTACGTGTCTTTGTTATAGGCCTCGCTCCAGGCCAGCTGTATACATACCCTGCCCGCTGCTGGCGCAAGAAGAGACGATTGCATCCTCCTGAGGACCCAAAGCTGCGGCTGTTGGAAATCAAACCTGGTAAGTGTGCTCCAGAGTTCGGCTGGGCCCCTAGTGAAGAAAGGAAGCCTGGCCCTGGCCCAGGACACAGCTGGTTGGCTCCTTTGTCCATGGGACTGAGTTTCCCAGGAGAGTAGATGTGCCCACGTAGCACTCAGAGGTGTGCCTCTGGGCCTGCTCTGTGGTTACACATGGCCCTGTGTCCACTGAGCTTCTCATCCCTGGGGTGACTCATGCCTTCTCCCTCTTTGTCTTCTCTCTTGCCACCCAGGGAAGCAAAGCAAGTGGCAGTAGGGGCTGGGTGCAGGTGACCCACTTTCTTGCCTGAGCTGAAGGAGCCCTTTTGGATCAGGTGCTGCCTATCTTATGGCCTCAAGCAAAGACACTCAGTCCCAGGTTATGTGTTTCTGAGGAGGACAGTGCCCTGTGGACCTTTTTCTCACTACTTGTTTGAGATCCTGGAACAGTTTACTTGGATGGGATAAAAATAGAACCCATCTTGGCTGTATGGAAGAGATCAGGTTTGAAACTTACTTCTAGGGCATATGGATTGCTTTGTGACCCTACAGAGAGATCCAACTGGTTTGTTTTGATTACTGACCTATTATTACACTTCAGACCACACAACCACACTACACCTGTGTCTGGGTTGCGGCAAGGACAAAAATTGCCCAGGGTCCTTAGTGTTAAGGGAACTGTATGGGTGGGGCGATCTAGGCTGGGAATGTGACTCAGGGTTGAGCGATTGGTGACATCCAGTGGCCTGTCACTAGTTGCATATTTCCCCATATTAAAATAGGTGAACCCTCTGGGATATTACCCTTCTGCAGAATAGGCACTGTTGTGTCTGGCATTCCTAGCTAGCCTCCCCATAACAGTCAAATAATTCATACACAATTTTTTACTTAAAACTTTAAAAATTGATAATAAAGTCATGTTTTTTTACATTCAAAAGATAAAAGAATATGTTATATAGTGAGAAACAAGAAAGAATTTTTTGAGGCAGCCAGTGATTTTTGAGATTCCTTGAAGAGACAATCTATGTATGTACCCAGAATTGGATTGAGTCATTAGTCCCTCCTCTTTTCACACACACAGTACCACCTTGGATTTAGTAATTTTCACTTCAGTCTGTTGCCTTAGATATGGACAATTCCAACATACAGTTTCCTCATTCCTTTGTTAGTAATTACGTAATATTCCATTGTATGAGGGCCCCATAATTTGTTTAGCCAGGCTGTTCCTAATTTTTGTTTAAAGTTTAACCAATGATGCAGTGATTGTTTCAAATGTATGTGAGGTTATTGCATATGGAATTTGTTAAAGGATCACGTTACCAATATGTGCCTCTAATTTAAAATTATTAGTCTTTATTCTACATATTTACTTAAGAGTTCCTTTTTTTTAAGTCAGGGTCTCATCCTGCAGTCGAGGCTGGTCCTGAACTCACTGTGGAGCCCAGACTGGCCTTGGACTCATGGCTATCCTCCTGTCTCAGCCTCCTGAGTGCTGGGATTACAGGCATGTGCCACCATGCCTGGCTTATGTGGTGGTGGGGAATCAAACTCAGGTACTTAGTACTTGACTTAGCGCTTGCCTAGGCAAGCCCTTTAACAGCTGAGCCATTCCTCCAGCCCCAAGAGGTCCTTATTAAAAATATTTTGTATCAGACTACTTGGGTCTTCTTCATGAAATCAAAGACCTTTAGCAGTGTGAAGTGCCTTTGAGATCATTAACTCTAATTTCCTATGTTACTAAGATCCAGACAGGTTAAAGAACTTGCTGCAATTCACACCATGTGAAGTCGTATAGCAGAAAGCCCAGGCTTCTTGAGCTCCCTGTCCGATGCTTTTCTGCTTCTTCGTGCTACTCACTGGTATGCTTAATTAAAGAAACTTTAATTAGGCCTTTACTCTTTAAAGCTTTGTGATCATAAAATTAATCTACATTATTAAAATGGACCAAGAGATAGTTGGAATTTTTTGTCATGCTCAATTCCAACGAGCCTAAGGAAAACATTTTTATCTGATAGTAGTAAATTCGTGTGTGCCCCTGGTTTCAGGCACACCTGCATCCGGGGGCTCAACAAAGTGCAGCGAGGACATGTCTCGCTCTATCTTGAAGACTCTGTTCAACTCATGGGGAGGCAAAGTAGCCAGTCGCAGCCCCAGACTCAGCAGGCACCCTGCCCTGCAGAAAGACTGTCCTCTTCTATGAGTATGGCAGAGAAGTCCTGGGAAGGACTGATTAGCTGGGCAAGTTTATGTCTGCCCTACCAATCACTGTAACCCAGGGGATGGGACACTGTGATTGAATTATTGTCATTAAAACCAGAGTCTGAAGGGCACACTAGTTTAAAAAAGCCATTTATAAAGCTGTTTCTTTTTTCTTTTTTTTTTCTTTTTTTCTTTTCTTTTCTTTTCTTTTCTTTTTTTTTTTTGAGACAGGGTATCACTCTGTAATCCAGGCTGACCCTGAAGTCACTATGTAGCCCAGGATGGCCCCAACCTCAAGTAGTCCTCCTGCCTCAGCCTCCCTGGTGCTGGTATTACAAGCATGTACCACCATGCTTGACTAATTTTTCTATTTTGTGTGGTGCTGGGGGATGGAACCCAGGGCTTTGTGCGTGCTAGACAAGCACTGTAATCACTGAACTATACCCCCAGCCCCATAAAGCATTTTCATTCCTATTTGGTCCTACCACTGTCTGGGGCTTAGAGGGGAAAGGAGAGAGTAAACAATGTTTTATGTCCATTTCATAAGTGAGAGAAGTTGGTCCGTGGACAGGGCAAGGAGAATTTACCCTGCAGATCATGCAGCCGAGAAACAGTTCTGTTGCTGTGGGCATGAAGCTATCTTCCGAGTGTTTGATCATGGTCTTCCTGAGCTCGCAGCATTTGCACTGTGCCCATGGCTGACCAAGGAGCAGCGGTGTTGACAGCTGGCTGAGGACCTGCCCTGTCTTCAGATCTGTGCTGGTGGGGGAAAGGAGGAAGCCAGGGCTGGAGGTTTCCTGTATCCACGTCCTTCTCACCACATAGTGGTATATTTGTGACCATTTGGAACACTCCCTCAGCCTCTACTCCAAACATGAGGCTGAAGTAGCTGAACAGGTTCCAAGGTAGAATCCGTCCCCAGAGACACTCAGGGTCCTGGGCAAGGTCACACTCTAGAGAGACAAGAGAGATAAGCACCAGCCTTTGTGCGTCCCTGTTCCCAGGTGGAAAGAGCAGAGCTTGCCCAAGGCTGGCTTATTTCTCCTCAACAGCACCCAGGGACCAAGAGACAGTCAGCAGCCCAGGACTGGGGTAGAACTTTCAGATGGCAGAGCTTCTTCTCAGGCGTGCTTCCCTTTTGGGTCCTCAGAGCTACTACTTAGCCACTAAAACCAAAACCAGAACTCAAATCCCAAAGCCTTAGGCTGAATTTCTATTGTTCCTTGTTCAGGTCTGAGTTTGAACCACTGGACATAGGCCGAGCACTCAGAGCCCTTGTACTAACCTGCAGCAGTAGGGCATAATAGAGATGCCCAGGAATGCTGTGGGCCCTGGGCGAAGGAGGTATGGCCCTGCCCTCACAGTAATTGGGCCTGTCTAGAGAATGTGAACCAGCACCACCTAAGAAATCATCACCATCTCTGCACATCAGCCAAAATGTCAGGAAAGCATTTTTCTCTAGGGCCTCAGCTAGTCCACACAGCACCTTTCTGCAGTAGTAGGAGGTGGCGCCCCCTCTCCGTAGACGCTTGCAAAAACAATGCCTCTGTTGATACTAGAATACAGGCTGCATCTCAGCCCCTCCCGCACACTGGGCAGATGGTCTTGCGACCTGCCCACCCACCTTTCCAGGGCCTCTGCCTTCATCACTTATATAACGTACTTGCTACCTGAGGGGACCGCCTCCTATTTTGGAGATATGTTCTCCCTAAACAAGGACAACTTGGATAGTTTTCTGTCTGATTACTGTCTCATTTCTAAATTTCATTTGACTTGGACTCAGGGAGCACTCAGTTTTTTGGGTTGATACTTTGAGTGTGACTCAGAGAACAGTCACTGGTAGAGTTGGTGAATTCCTAGTGGGTGGGGGCAGTCAGCTTGGGGGCTGAGAGGAACCTTCCAGGGAGAGAGCTGTGAGGGAAATGGGAGGGAGAAAGGAGAGATATGTCTTTTTTTCTTTTTATGCACAGCAGTGGAATGAGGTTGGGCATTTTTAAAGGGCATTCAATAGCACCTACCAGTATTTTAAAAACACATACCCTCTGACCTAAAAATTTTGCTAGGAATTTATAATGCATATTATCTATAAATTAATCTAAGGTACTTTCATATCTACATATAAATTTAGAAGATGATCATTGTGGGGGGCTGGAGGAATGGCTCAGTGGTTAAAGAACAAGCGCTAAGTACCCGAGTTCGATTCCCCAGCACCATGTAAGAGGGACATGGTGGCGCACGCCTGTAATCCCAGCACTTGGGAGGCTGAGGCAGGAGGATTGCCATGAGTCCAAGGCCAACCTGGGCTCCATAGTGAGTTCAGGACCAGCCTGGGCTACAGAGTGAGACCTTGTCTCAAAAAAAAAAAAAATGATCACTGTGGTATTATTTATGGTAAAAACAAACCAAGTACAGCAGGTTTATGATGGAGGACTAGTTAAATATATAGAACATTCATAAAATGGGATTTTCTTTTGACTTCTAAAGTTAGAACAAAATAGGAAGATGTCTAAGATATATTGCTAAGTGGGAAAAAAGAAATTGAACATTATGGATAATCCTCTTTGGATAAAACTAGCTGAAAATCAATAATCTATTTGTCTGCTTTGGGATGAATATTTTAAAGTCATGGAAATCAGAGGACTGAGTTTATGTTGATAGGAAGCCAACCAACCAACCTACCCACTCACCCTTGCTTGGCACTGCTCTATCCCACTGCCCCACAGGCCCTGAGGATGCCCACCTTTCTTCTCCCCTCTTTCAGCTTCCTGGGTGAACTCAACTGTGCTCCCCTTGACATGCTGCTGAAATCTGGTTATGTCCAAGGCCCTCCAAGTTCCCCTAGTTTCACCATCATCATGGCCCTGAGGTGTCCTTATTTCCTCTTGATAGCGGGAGAGGTTCCCTGGCTTGTGAAAACTGAGGGGCATCACCTGGAACCGAGATGTCTCAAGGTGTGAGTCTCTTCCATGTCTTCCTTCCTGTGGACAAGGTAGAGATAAAAGGATAGTGTATCATGCCAGCACCCAGCTCGTCCTTCCCATTTTTCTTCCTGACTAAGTTGGGCAACTTTTCAGACCAGGGTGTGGCGAAGGTTAGAGTTCTCTCCTCACCTCGTTGGTCTGCAGAGCTAGGTCAAGAAGCCAGCACTGGACGATGGGAGGAGGGTGCAGTTTCAGGAATCTTGAGGGACCTTGGAGAAGGTCTGATGACTGGACTGTGGAACCATCACTATTGTTGTAGCCTCCAAGACACAGAGGTCCTCTGGGATGTGGAGTTACCTCAGGACAGGAGCAGGGGATCCAGGTCTTAGCTGTAGTTAGGTTGTTAGTTCTTGGGCTCCTTACAGCTGGATGGAGGACTCTCCTGCAAATATGCCATCTCTCCTACGTTTTCATACTAGTCACTGGAAAAGAAAACATGAATGCAGAGTGGGAAGTGGCTGCGTGCTGAGGAGAACATTTTGGAGTCTGAAAGTATTATCACTGTCCCTGGACGTATGTGTTTCTCACTCCAACATCACCCCTCCAATCAGTTTTGAATAAACATCTCACACCTCCTGCTTGCCTGCGTGTCTGAAGGACAGCACATATGACGTTATTTCTCTCGGCTGACTAACAATTGGGTTCAGTGTTTTCTGCAGCTTACACTTGGCCGTGGAGGAGATGCAAGGTGTTTCAGGGTGCAGACATCACAACTCATACAACACAAAGACTTGGGCAGAGGTGTGTGGCCTGTGGAGCCCCCTCTGCTCTCCTAACCACTTCCCCAAGGATCAATCTCTATCCTGGGGGGGTGGGGGGGAGGGTGTTGGGGGCAAATTGGCAGCCAAGAACAACGGACAGTAAATATTCCTTAGAAGGCCCCAAGGCAGGGCAGATGTCGACTAACAGCCAGCTGATTAAAAAAGGAGGCCTTTCACTTCACATCTCTCTCTCTCTCTCTCTCTCTCTCTCTCTCTCTCTCTCTTTCTTTCTTTCTTTCTTTCTTTTCCTTTCCTCCTTGGATAATGAAAAGGCTGGGAACAAACTTTTGCTTCTGTCCCTCTGGATTAAATGCTCAGATAGTTGGTTTAGATCAATTTAGCATCTTGTAACCCCAGATCTCTGGTCCCTGTGGTCTTGGGCAGGTATTATCTTCTTTTTAGAGATTGGGAAGCTGTGGTACAGATTAGGAAGTTAATTTCCCAGGGGGATTGGTGGTGAAGCCAAGGAAAGAACCCTAAGGGGAGCCAGTTGGAACTAGCACCATTTGCTCTGAAAACCCAACACCTGTGTTCATCCTGGGCTACACTGTACCCTACCGGAGTGCCTTGCTGACTTTCCTCCCCCAACCCCCTTGCTCAGGGCTTTGTCAGTGTCTTCTGCCCAAGGACCCTTGGGAAGCAGCAGGCTCTTTGCCCCCCTTGGCCAAATTCCAAGGGTGATGAGAAGGAAGGCAGTCAGGAAAGGGTTATGGTTCTTTCTCTTGGTGTTATTCTGTTTTTGGCAGTGCCTCAATGGCTGGGGATGAATGACCAGGAGAACGCTCACCCCCACCCTGGCATGTTGGTGGACAAACCCACGGCAGGGCAGGCCCCTGAAGTAGACATTAGCTGTGGCATCCTGAAGAAGAGAGGGACGTAATCCAGCCACAGGGACCCTCCAAGGCGTGTCCCCCAAGGGGGTGATCCAGGCGGCCGAGCCATCATCGGTCCTGCCTAGCCGCCTAGGGTGCTGTCCTTGCCACAGGAACTGCCAGAGCTCTACAGATGGGAGCAGGCTGTGGCCAACTTCCCCAGCTTTTAAGAATCCTGCATCTTAATTAGTTCCCTACTGCTTTTGTACATGGCCCACATTTTAATAGTCTCCAGGCTTCTTCCACCATTTGTTCTCTGATGTTCGGCGTGATTTCTCTTCTCCCCAAGACAGTCCCCCCGGCTCCTCAACACCCTCCTGTCCGGGGACAACTTAAGGAACGCCGATGTGCCAAGCATGTAGCCTGAGATTGATGAGGTTGTCAGCAGGCTCCTGTGCCCCCCAGCACTCCCCCTCTGCCATGCGCTGCTCAGATGGATGAGCTGGAGGGTAGGGGGTGGGGGAGGCACAGGCAGGGACCCATGGAGCCTCGGGCCAGGTGGGAGCTGATGGACAGTGTGACCTTCTCCAGGCCCACGGAGGAGTCTGGCTGTGTCCTTCTGACAGGGAAGGACGCTCTGGCTCCCACCCCGCCTGTCAGTGCTTATCTGTCTCTGCGTGGGGGGTTGCCTGAGCTTGGTACAGCGAGGAGAATGGATGCCTTCAAGTGCATCAGGGGGAAATGACCAGTCATTTATCTCTTTCCCGCAGTGTCAGAGCCTGCAGCCATCCATCCTGGAGGCCTGCAACGCAGTCTCTCTTGCTTTGTTGGCCTCAGGAGAAGGTCAGCGGGGAGATGTGGGCACTTCCTCCAGGCCTGCTCCATGCCGCAAGTGCCTGTGCTCCAGGGACCTGCTGCTTTGGCCTCCCTGCAGTCTCAGATAATGAGCCAGGGGCCGGACAACGGAGCCTGGGCATCCTTGGCACTGCTTGCTTTCTACAAGGTTCTGGGAAGCGGGCTGGCAGACGCACTGGGCCTCTGGCTGGCAATGGACAGGGTAGCAGTATCAGCGCTGTAGCCTCTGTGGCCATGTGCTATGGTTGGGCCTGACAGAGCCACCTTCAGAGCAGGGATTGTGAGCCTGAGAAATCACCCAGTTACAGCGTGGCTGGCGCTTCACCTGTATCTCTCCCCACCGGCTCTGAGGGCAGAGACCCACCTTTGTCTCCATTGGTGTCCCTAGTAGCACCCAGTATGAAGCGAGACATGCAGTAAACACAGCAGGTGGGCAGCGAAGATTTATTAAAGGGATGAAGGAAAGCAGCGTGTCTGGCGTTTGATCTCAAGTTAGCAGAATGTGACTGAGCTCCCCTCATCTTTGTTTTGCAGATGAGAGAGGCCTAGCCAGGGAGAAGCCTTGGGCAGTCCAGCTGAGCTCCCCACTTGGTGCCTAGCCTGCCCCGTGGGGCCTTCCAAGTTCTGCCCTTGCCCTGTTCCCTATCATGACTGTAGTTTGTAGGGGCCTTCCTTGTGCGAAACAGTTGTGCTTAATAGCAAAGATACCAAACATAGATCACAAGGCTTGGGGTCAAGTGTAGACCCTCGCATCTACCGGCTTTGTGATTTGGGGCAATACCCTAAGCTCTCCAGTCTTGAGTCTTCATCTGTGAAGGAGGGAGCAGGGTGTAACTTCAGGTGTGGCTTCTTCCCTCTCTGCATGGTTTCCCAAGGGCTCGCATCTAAGTGCTGTGCAGGGCAGGGATGCTCGTGTCTTCTGTTCATGTTTATGCTCCCAGCACTTAGCACAGAGCCTGGCACATAGTCATTGCTCGATAATGATTTCTCAAGTGAAGGAATAAAGCAGGGCGGCCTCCACTGGGGTTTCACCGTGGTTTCCCTCAAAAGCCATGCCCGCCTTGGCATCAAAGCAGGGCCAGCGTTTTGGCTTTGAGCTGTGGCGCATGCTGTGCTGCTCATGTGCTCAACTGCTGCCCTGTCACCTCAACCTCCTGAGCCACGTCCACACTGAGACGTCTGGGCCTCATCACGTGGGGTGGCTGGAGTGTGTCGGCAGGTGAGGCGTGTCGGCTGAGAAGCACAGGACAAGGGAGGTTTGAGGAGATGAAGAGGAGGCAGCTCGGCTTCCCCCTGCTGTGCTGGACACTGGATATCCATTATCTCACTTGGCCCTGTAAGATCAGTGGGAAGCAGCTTTTGTTCTCCAGTTTTACAGATAGGGAGGTCAAGGCCAAGTGTGCGGTTTTGGGTAGCAGAGCTGAGATTTCACCCACAGCAGCTTCTTATACTTTCCAGTTGTCTGCATTCCCACGAACTATGTATTTTGATTTTATTTCTCCCCAGTTTTATTAAGGTATGAATAAAACTATGGATAGGTATGTAGGGTATACTACATGATATTTTAATATATGTATAGATTGCAAAATAATTAAATGAAGCTAATGAGCCTCATATACTCATTTTTGTGGGGAAAATATTAAGATCTACTCTCAAACAATTTTTAGAAGTATAGTACATGATTAATAATTGTGGTCACCGTGCTGCACAGTAGGTCCCTGGAATGTAATTGTCCTAACCGAAACTTCATCTCTTTCACCAGAATCTCCTGTCCCATCTCCCCCCAAAACCTGCCCCTGGAAATATTTTGCCCACTTAATCAGTTCCCACCATCCTTCTCCTGCCTTTTCCATCCTGCTAAGCATTTACTTGGTCTACAGGCCAGCCCACTGGCGACTTATTTGGATAGGGTGTTTTTCTGTGTTTCGGGGCTGGCAAAATGCTCACCTGTGGTCCAGATTTCAGATTCTGGAGCTGACCCTTGTATGTCTACTTAGAAGGAGGCCACATGGGGGAGCGACCAGTCCTCCAGTTGTGTGGCTATGCTGGAATTCTAGAAGAAGCAGGATGGGGGGCTGGAGGAATGGCTCAGTGGTTAAAGCACTTGCTTACCAAGAGCTAAGACAAGTGCTAGGTACCAGAGTTCAATTCCCCAGAACCACATAAGCTAGGCATGGTGGCACATGCCTGTAATCCCAGCACTCAGGAGGCTGAGACAGGAGGACTGCCCTGAGTCCAAGGCCAGCCTGGGCTCCATAGTGAGTTCAGGACCATCCTGGGCTACAGAGTGAGACCCTGTCTCAACAAACAAACAAACAAACAAACAAACAAAAACCCAAGCAGGGACATAGGCCTATATGGATACAGCCTTGGTGGTGGGTCTTCAATGTGAACTTCATCCCTTTTGAGCTTTACAAGTCACAGAATAGGGAGTCAAACACAGCCAAGAAAATGGGTCCCCTAGGGAATGAACAGACGACTCCTGGGCCTGCCACCTTCATGGAAAATCAGATTTCTGGTCCCCGCATCTCTTCCCCCGTGAGGTGGGAGCTGACAGCCCCATCCCTTCCCTGAGTTGGAGAGTCTGATGGGAATAAGTGAAATCATGATTCTTAAGCTCCTTGCTCCGTGGTGTAAGTTGATATATAAATCCAAGGCTATCTGATGAGCTTATCCCCTCCAATAATGAGCACCCAAAAGAGAAAACTGCATATTTGTATTTTTAAAGAAAAACTGGAGGCAGGTTAAAAAAAGAAATCTGAGTGCTTGCGCTGGCAGGAGGACTCTCCGCCATTGTCTGTGGGATGAGTCCCTCCCTTCTGCACCACAGCTCTATCTCCAGGCTCCTGCGTCAGAGGGAGTCCGTGATGGATGGACGGATGGATGCGCCCTGTCGGGGTGTGTCACCACAATTTCCCTCGGGGCAGGCTGTCTGTTGGCTGAGCCCGGCCTCCCGAAAGATGGTATCTCTTGCAAACTCGACAGCTAACAGACAGCTCCTCTCTTTGTATATTTCCCCAAAGAAGAACAGTCTTAATGTGTTTTTATATGGCATGTTTTATTATAATCCATATGTGACTCGCAGGTTCCCAGTCCCCCATCCTGAGCCTAATAACGAGAGGGAAGGAGTCAGAGGCTCTGTGAGTCTGTGACATCCAAGGCGTTTGCATTTTTAAATGACCTGGGATTTAATTACTCACTGTGCTCCCGTGTTGCACTTTCAGACTCATCTTGCCTGCATCCTGTTAATGAGCTCGGTGGCTCCAACAACCCACTGGAAGCTTTTCTTTCGGTGCGTTGGGTGGCAGGCTTAGGGCACCTGTGTCAAAAGCCTGTGGCTTTGATCTGTACCCAGGAGGATGACTGCCCTGTCCGGAGCCTGTGGAGAAGCTATAGCTCTTCACTGGTGATTTTTTTTTCTGTTTTCCTTTTATTTGTGCTTTTTTTTTTTTAAAGACCTTCTATGCTTCTATCCTTGTTTGTCTAAGAGTTTTTTTTCCTGTTTGGAAGCCGATTTGCTTCGGTTTGCACAGAAGCTGTCTCTGGTGTGATGGATCGTGCTGGAAGTCACCCAAGGAGTATCTCTGTTCCCAATTAGAAGTGGAGGCAGAGCTGCTTACAGGGGCCCAGGGAGGCGGCTGGCTTGGGTGACAGCTGCTGCCGTTCTGGAGAGCGTAACGATCCGTAGGTTTATATCCATGTGTATGAAATCAGGCTAATTTAAAGATGAATTATGGGTGTGTGTTTTGGACCATTTTCTTTTAATGTCAAGTGTTTGATGGCTCCCGTCAGGTTATGTGGTCTCCAAATTTGTGTGAGGTACAAAATGAGTATACTTTTAAGGAATTACTAAATCCTATTAAGAACCATATATATCCAGATGAGCCATATTAGAATAAAATTGAATCAATAAAATCCCCAAGGGCCCAATAGGACAGCGCGTCTAGGATGTGCACTGTGCAGGAGCCTGGACCTGCTGTCCTTTCCCCCTCTTACTCAGGGACCTCCTGTGGGCAGGATGTAGCGAGGGCACCCCCTGCTGGGTTGGAGGGAGGGGCGGATATCCTTTCATTCTGACCTTCTAAGCCTTACCCACAGTGCTTTGCAGCCAGGGTTTGCCACTGGTTATCTAGAATGCTGCTCATAGAACAACATCCACCCGGGTAGTAAGACAGCCACCTTAACAACCACATTTAAATTCCTTCCAGTGTTCGAAGGCAAAATCATAGTAAACATTTCTGTTAATGCTATAAACCCCACACTGCCTAATACTGCAGTTACTCGGCCCACGTCGCTGAGGAATGCTTGAAATGGGACAGTGTAAATTGAGATGTGCTCTGAGCGTAAAATACACAGCAGACTTTGAAGTCTTAATGTGAATAACAGAATGTAAAATATGACATCCATTTTACATATCGATTTCACGTTGAAATGGTAATGTTTTGGAAAAATTGGGTTAAAGAAAATGTATTATTAGAATTGATTGCACCTGCTTCTCTTTACTTTTTAAAATATGGCTTCTAGAAAGTTTGAAATGAGGGAAGAGGCCTATGCTGTTGGGCACTGCAGTGGTACTGTTAATATCAGAACAACTCTGACTTTGATAATCTTGACATCCAGCAATTGTAATGCTCTAATAAATGTCCCAGGGTCTTTGCATACGTGATAGCATTTGGAATGCAAGTTTTGAAATGAATAAAACAAATAGACAATGATAAAACTTTGCACTAGTTGTTTTATGGGTCCTTTAGGATATACCTATGCCGGGTGCTACCTCGTTTGAGTCTCACACCAACCCAATAAAGTAGTAACTATGATCCCCTCTGTAACACTTCAAGTAAGGGAGGCTTGGGCTCAGTGAGTAGCTGGGGTTCCTACCAGAAACTGGCAGGCCTGGGGCTTGACTCCAGGGAGGACTGAATGCAGAACCAATAGGAACCAAATTATATGTTTGGTAATTAGGAAAGATTGAGGCCAGCGCATGTCTCTGTGACCCTCGGGATAGCCTCTGTGTCTTTCTGTGCTTTGCTTTCCAGGTGAGGAGATGGGACTCTGGGTATCCCTGGAGATCCCCTCGAGCTGGTGGCAGCATTCCTATTTTGGTTCCTTTTTTCACCTCGACTCTCTCCTTGTGCCTACCTGGTTGTCTGCTTAAAGATGAGAGTGTAGATTGAATTTTGGGAGAGCAGGGTGGAAGCATATTTGGCAGGGGAGGAAGAGGAGGAGGTGCACAGTGATGGAACGTTCTGGTGGGCCTTGGGGCACTGCAGGAGGATGAGCCCCACAGGGAGTGTTCAAGCTGAGCAGAGCCCAGCACCATCCTCCAAACTGTCCCCTGGCTCAGCCAAGTTCTGGCTTCTGTCCTGAAATGGGAAAGCTGCAGGGAGAGTCTAGGACTCGACTGAAGTGCTTAAGGGTTGGAAAAGGCCCTTTCAAGGGAAGACCAAAACGAGGCAGAAGGAGCTCTTAGATGTAATTAGGTGGCTGGGTTCTTAGCAGCAGCTTGAGTTCAAAACCATACTTCGCTTTTTAACAGCTGTGTGACAGTAAGTAAGTTAGATCTAAATCTCCCTACACCGCACTACCTTCATCTGTAAAATGGGAAAATCACTGTGCTCTTGGGTGTGGCAGGGATTAAGTAACACATAGCAACAATACCTGCCCCACTCCGAGTATTTCTCATGTTCCAAGTCCCTGGCTTGTACACAAGGGCACCAAAGCAGAGTTGTACGCAGCCTTTGCTGGTCAACTGGCAGTGAGATTACAATGAATGAGAGATTTTGTCATGGTCTCAATGGCATTTTGAAAGGTCATTTGAACCCAGCCTGGTGGCCTAGGCCTAGAATCCCAGCCCCCTGGGAGGCTGAGGCAGTAAGTTCACAAATTTGAGCTCCCCTGGGTGACTTAGTGAGAAAATCTAAAATAAAAATTGACTGGAGATGTAGCTTAGTGTCAAGGCCTTGGGCTTGATTCCTAGTACCATACAAATAAACAAACAAATAAAAGATCATTTGGCTGCATTTTTATACTGTTGTGTGTTTTGGGTGAAGTTACTTAACTTCTCTGAACCCAGGAAGACTCAATTATAAAACTAAATGATTGAATTAGATGATCCCTAAGTCTTTTTCCAGCTCTGAAGTGTTGTGAGGTTCTGAAAATAAGAATTATTTAGTGTTGAGAGGCTAAGGGGAGTATTGAAAAATGAGCTCGTGTGTGTGTGTGTGTGTGTGTGTGTGTGTGTGTGTGTGTGTGTAAAATTATTATAACTTCGAAGGATGGTGACCATCTGTTTGTTCTCTTTTGGCCGAGGACAGGACACAAGACAACACACTTTAATTGTTTAAGATTAGACATTTGGAAGACTTTTCCTACTTGGGAGAGAGAGAGAGTAATATGTCATCAGAGCAGACTGTGCAGCTGCATGCTCTGATCTCATTAAAGCCGACAGTTGACTCTTCCTGACACTCAAGTGCAACTTCATCACACAGGTCTTTCCCGACTCCCTGAGCTAATGTAGCATCACCTTCTGTTTTCCACCTCTGGTCTGTTTTTCTCTGTAGCTCTTAGGACAATGTGTAATTGCATCTTTCTTTGTCTTGTGTTTAGCATTTTCTACATTTTCTCATTGTCTCTGTAGACTGTGAGCTGCCCACCGGTAGGGCCTGTTTTAATTTGGTTGCCACATGGCAGATGCTCAGTGTACATTGGGTGAATGAATAAGGCAATGGGTGTGTTTCATAGATGGCAGAGTTAGTGGTAGTGCTTCTTGCTGGATGTGGATCCTTTGTTTTTTTTTGTTTGTTTGTTTTTGTTTTTTTGTTTGTTTAGAAAAATTCCAAAGACCATGTCTATCAAGAGACTTTAGGTACTGCTTGTCCTTCCCAACCACCTTTGCTTCCTGGGAGCTGGTCCCCCAGGAGTGTTTTTCTTCCATTTTGATGGGTGTTCAGTGCTCCTGGCCTGGGAATAGGTTAACCTACCTACCCCGTCTTGGGCAGAGGAGATGGAAGAGGTAGAAGAAGGCCTGGCATAGCAGGGCTGGAAGGCACATGCCCTTCTCAATCTACCTTTGTTCTTCATGCTGCTCTGTGCCTGATGTCGTTGACCTCGGTGGGCTGTTCCAGCAGGGCTGCCACTGTTGGATTCTGGCTGAGGAGGCCAATGGGAGAGGGTGAGCTGGAAAGATGAAGGCTGGGAAGAGAGAGTACTCGAGTGACACACTGGTTCCCTTTCCCTGGCCTCGGGCTCCAGTGCTGCAGTCTGTAGCTGGGGCTTTGCTGTGGTGCTCCCTCCACGTTATTGCTAGCACTCTGTCTCTGTAGGAATAGCAGTGGAATTGGGGTGCTTCAGCATTCCTTCTTGGTTCTTTGACCACCCGCACCTGTACAAGTCTCTACACTACACTATCTATTTCCCCACAGCAGTGGGCCATTTCTCTCCCCTGGCTGTTTCCCAGGCACCATTGATTCATGTTCTCATACCTGATAGAGTGGTAGGGACCACACATTTGTGTGTGTGTGTGTGTGTGTGTGTGTGTGTCTGTGTGGTGTGTGTGTGTCTGTGTGTGTGTGTGTGTCTGTGTGTGTGTAGCTGCATGAGGCCCAGGATCAGAGGAGCAATTGGGGGAAAATTCTGTAGTAAATCGAAATATGATCACTTAGACCTTAGGTTTCTGTTCTTATTTTGAAGAAAAAAAAGAAACAAAGAAACCTCTAAGATCAGCAGTTGGGGACCACCTTGAGGGATAATTTTAGTGACCTTCTCATGTATCTTTCAGGAGCAGAGATGACTCCAGATGCCATTTTTGCCCAGTTGACCAACTGCATTAGTTAGTTTTGAATCACTATAATGAAATTTCTGAGATAATTATGAAAAGAAAAATTTAATTTTGACTAGCAGGCTTAGAGATTCCATCATTAGGTAGATCTATTCGAACTTCTGCTGGGAGTGCTGGGTGGTAGTGGTGGGGCGTTGTAGGAAGCCACCTCCTCAGCTCTTGGCCAGGAGACGGAAGAGAAAGAGAAGAAGACTGAGGTTGTGCAATTGCTTCTAAGCAACCTCCCCTACCCCCAATGAAGTAGCGACCTCCCACCAGGCCTCCTGAGGGTGTCACCACCTCCCGTGAGTGCCTCCCTGGGGATCAGGCCTTTAACTCATGGGCCTTTGGGGGATACTTAACATCAGACATATGATCAGACCAGTGATCTAAAGCCCTGGGTAGCTGACCAAACTCCTGATGGCTTAAGACCAGCTCCAAAATTGCTGCTTTCCCCTGGGGTGTGGGTATTGCAGCTCTGGGACCTCCTGGGCATTTGCCCTTGCTATTTTCCTTTGATTCTTTTTTTCTTTTTTTTTTTCTTCTTCCTTTTTTTTTTTCTTTTTTTTTGAGACAGGGTCTTGGTGTGTATTCCAGCTTTGTCTTAAACTCACTATGTACCCCATGCTGGCCTAGAACTCATGGCAATTCTCCTTCAACTCTCCAAATTCTAGGATGATCAGCATGTGCCACTGTGCCCAGCTATTACGTGGTGCTGGGGATCAAGCCTGAAGCCTGAGCTTTCTAGGCAAGCGCTCTAATCACTGAACTATGTCCCCGCTCCTTCTTTTGACTTTCGATGCCACCACCTTTGTAAGTTGATGAACAAAACCTCCCCAAGGCTGAACTAGCTTCTCATGGAGAGCAAAACAGAGCTGGGAAGCCAGCATGGCCAAGAGAAGGCCACAGCATTGTCAGAGAAGAGCCGGGACAGAGGGAGAGGATAATAATTGAAGCCAATGTTGATGCATTGCTTGAGAATTTTCAAAACACTTTTACATAAATGAACACTTTTCTGCACCACCAAACAGCCTTTTAGCATTGGGCATTATTATCTTCTGTTGTAGAAGGAGAAACAGCCTCTGGGCTTCACAGGTGCCTTGTCCAAAGTCACATGGTCTGATAATGACAGAAATGAGCCAGACTCTGGCATCTGATCCTCTGTCTCCCTGGAGCCTTTCTTTCTCTGAGATGTGGGGAGGAGGGTTGGGATCTATCTCTGGGATTATGAAATGGAGATGGGAAAGCTGCACCCCACTCCAGTGCACCTCTTTTATTAGGCTGTTTGGAGCTCAGCCCAGGAGCTCTGGGACCCTGGATGTCCTCATGGACCATGATTCCTGTCCCACGTGTTTCCAGTGGCCTGAGCTGCCTCTCTGTTTTGTTTTCAGAAGTGGAGCTGCCCCTGAAGAAGGATGGGTTCACCTCAGAAAGCACCACACTGGAGGCATTGCTCCGCGGCGAGGGCGTGGAGAAGAAGGTGGACGCGAGAGAGGAGGAGAGCATCCAGGAGATCCAGGTAGCCCAGTGCTGCCGGGGCCCACAGCTCCGGCTCCCTGCTCAGGGGTGAGGGCTGAGTCCCAGCTCATAGCACCAATGCCAGGAAGCCCCCATGCTTCTCTGAAGTCATTGTTCCCTCCAAATAGGTTCTTCTCCCTGACCCTAGCTCTTGATTCAAAATGTGGTTACTGAACCTACTGAGCACCAGGTACAGTGTGCTAATTCCTGGCGATGCCATGGCAAACAAAATGGACTGAGCCCTTGCCCCTGTGGAACAAATAGTCCGTCATCCAGGCTCAAAATTCATGGTGTCTGTTTTGCCAAGTGAGTCCTTGCCTGCACCCTTTCCCCTTTCCCACACCCCAGCTACAGCTCTATGTCAGCACACTTTTTGGTCCTTTCTTAGCACTGGATGTTCGTCCTCAAGGTCAGTGTCCTATCACTCCCCTCTGGGCAGGAACGGCTGCACATGTGCCTACCTTCCGCGGTTCACGCCACCACCGTAGCTCTCAGATGCCGGATTATAATGATGTGCTCCTCCCACTCCTTATTTCCCACTTACCTGAAATCCTCTAATACAGGAGTAGGCACTGAATATTATAGTATTAATATCAATTAATGCTAATATAGTAGTGTTAATAATAAATTGGATTAAATTATATTTATATTGCAACTCAATTTTGTGGTATACATTATACATTTATTAATTTCATATTCCACTTAATATTAAGCTTAATTTTTTGATTAAAATGATAAATTAATAATGATGACACTTCTTCAGTTTGCCTAGTAAGGGCCACCAACAGGGAGCAGCGTGTGGTTGCTTTTACCGTTGTATCCTCTGCCCTTGGCTCAAATCAGCTCAGAGTTGCACCGATCAAAATCTTGCAGAAATCGGTGAATCTGGCCCCCTCCTCTGCCAACTCCTGTGGAAAATGAACACTCAAATCTTTTCCATTTAGTCACCACCACCTGACATATTTATTTATTCCCCTGTTTACTTTTCACAAGTTCTAGTCCTCTGACTCGCATCTTTCTCTCACAACCAGCGTCCCGTGCACCAGGAACCTGCTGAGTATGGAGCCAGTGTAAACCCAGAACGGAGTACCTTCTCCCCACCCCCCCTGCTGCTGCCCGTTTCCAAGCTGCTCTTAGCTCTTGTCTGAGTTCTGTGGTTGCCTTCTCAGTGGTCTCCCTGCTAATGCCTCAGAAGGTGCCCTCGAAGAACGAATCTCTTACAAGAGTAGTTTTAGGTTTATAGCAAAATCGAGAGGTGGGTTCAGAGATTTCCCATGTAGCCTACACCTGCGACATTATCAACATCTGCTCCCACGTTTGATACAGCCAATGAGCTTACATTAAATACTGTCATCACCCAAGTCCTTGGTGTATGTTCACTCTTGGTGATGCACATCCTGGGTGTTCAGTCTCCACTACGATCGTCTCATGCAAAAGAATTTCACTTCCCTGAGCATACTCTGTAGTCTACCGTACCTTCCCCCATCCCTCTTGGTGCCTGGCAATGATGGGTTCACTGTCTGCATAGTTTCATGTTTTCAGGATGTTGTACAGGTGGAATCACACTGTATGTAGCCTGTTCCGATTGGCTTCTTTCGTTTAGCATTATGCCTGGAAGATTCCTTCCTTTGACTGTTCACATGGCTCCATAGCTCATTGCGTTTCAGTGCTGAATAATCTTCCATTGTCTGGATGGGTGGCTGAAGAGGGAGCCTTTTTAAAGATTAAGTTGGCTTCCATCATTCCCTGCTCCAAGCCCTGCCGCGACTGCTACTGTCCACACCCAAAGTGAGGTCTTCCCACTTCTCTGTGACAGGGATCTTCCCTCTTTTTCTCATTCCTTCTCTTCCAGGCACACACAGACCTCTTTCTGCTGCTCCTAGAATGCAGCAGGTAGGTGCCTGGCTTTGGGCTTTGTCCTGCAGTTGCCTCTCCTGGGAAGTCTGTCCCCTGCCGGCCTCCTGTTCTCTCCTCTCCCGCTGGAGATCTTTGCTTTTGTTCCCCCTTCCCTAACAGGTATGCTTTGACTCTTTCATCTCACCCCACATCTTGTGCCCTTCTTACTCTTTTTCCTTTCCTTTTTATTCTCTCATTGCTTTCTGTCTTGTCTACTGTCCTTCAAAATGTTTTCATTTATTTCGTTGTTGCTTATGGTCTGCTTTCTTCAAGTGCAGTGTAAGCTCCACAGTGGTAGGGGCCTTTGTCCGTTGCTCACTACTATGTCTCAAGCACTCACACAGTGTGGCACTTAGTAGGCACACAGTGAGTATGTGGCAAGCGCATGCATGTGTGACCGGATTCTGGGGAGTTGCCCTGTCCCCAGTCTGTCCTGTCTCCCAGGTCCCCTGCATTTCTAGCTTTCTTTTGCTAGCAAAGCACAGCTTTATTTGTACCACTTCTCTTGCAAGAAAAACCAAAAACCCAAAATACAAAACAAAACAAAACCCCCTGTTGTTTCCACTAAATAAATCCTGGATGATGGGCATGACCTTCTAGGTTCCTCTCTGCTCCTAAGCAGGCTTCTTTCCCATGATTCTTTTCTCCCTCTGTTCCTCAGCCTCCTTCCCTCTGTGCCTTTGGTCATGCTGGGTCCTTCATCTGGTGGACCTTTTCTTCCATTTCCACATGTGCAAGTTTTACTCAGCTTGTGGACTCGGCCTCAGTGCCTTTCCCCAGTGAGTCTTCCAACAGTGCAGGGGATCTCTTTTTGCCTCTGGTGTTTAGGACACATACTGCTTTCCTCCTTGTGTGCATGTTTTTCTACTCATCTCGTAACTCTCAAGTTTGGACTTTCAGATTTTGGAGACAAGGCTTGTCATCTCTACACAACCCACGAGTATATTTTTGCTTGGTGTCTTAGTTACTTTTTCATCGCTGCACCTCAATACCCAACATCCACAGATTTAGGGAGGAAAGATTTATTTTATTTTAGCTTTCAGTTTCAGAATGTTTCAGTCCACTCATGGGTGGGTGGCTGGAAAATGGTGGGATCACATGGTGGGGCCGTAGGAAGAGCTAGAGACGGAGCCTGTTCTCCAGAGCCAGAGATCCTTACTGCATGGTGGAACCAGCACGTGCCCTTCCAGGTCAAGCCCCAAGCATCTGCCCTTCCAGCCAGACCCCACTTTCCAACAGTACAAAGTATTCATAAGTACATGAAGCTTTTGGGGGACACCCCAGATCCAAACCGGGACACTTGGTTAGTGGACTTTGGCAGAATCAATGAATGAGACAGACCTATGGCCCAGGGACCTTGATGTCTATTGACTTGTAACCCCTTTCCTGTAAACTGAAGATGGTTGTGAATTGTTCTCACCTCTGGGCCAGTATATGGGCCACCACTGTTGTATCACCATCTTCACTACCACACCCAGTGTAAGCTGAGAGGCCACCATGTCTGGTCTGGGGGTTCCAACCTACTGGGCTGGAAACTAAAACAAAATCATAAGTTTATGTGTTTTTATTAAACATGTAAGTTACACTTTTTCTTTTATCTTCATTCATTTATTCATTTGACCTAAGGTTAGTGAGGACCTCTTCTGAATAGTGCTGTGTTAAGTGCTGGAAACACACAGAGAGACTAAGAGATATGTCCTCTCCACTCATAATGTACATACAGATGGGTAAAATTAAATGGAAGAATTTAAATTTTGAATAAATTTCATGAGAAGAACAAACAGAATGAAGATTGGTTATATGAGGAATAGGCTTTAGGATGTGTCCCAAGGGAGAAAAGGGGTTGAGACTCAGTACTGTGGGATGAGAGGAACAAGCAAAGGGAGAAGCTGGGGAAGAGCTTTCTGGGTAGAGAAACTGAGTGCATGCAGACTCAGATAGGTCAGAGCGTGTCACGTCGGAAGAACAGTCAGGAGGCCAGTGTGGCTGGAGCACTGTGCCGGGAAGGGCAGAACCCGGGGTGGAAGTAGGCAGGTGGCAGGGCTTTTCATGTAAGAAAGAAAGAAAGAAAGCCTACTGGAGGATTTTAATCAGGGCAGAGAAGTTATAAAATTTCTTAAAGATCCCTCTGGCTCTGCATAGAGAAGAGAATGGACACAGGACCAGCAATGAAGGAAGGGACATGAACAGGGAAGTTTCTGTAGTATACTTGACCAGAGATAATAGATGCAAAAGGATTTTTTTTTAAACACAAGCACAAACCTCTGCTATCATCACTGTGAAGATTGTTTAGAGTAACAGGGAGAAAAGTTATTTTAAAATATGTTTATTTTCCAGATAATGTCCTTGGGCAGGGCCGGCCGGTGTGTCTCAGGAGATCAGCTGAGTCTATGTTGGGCCACTCTTGTCCTTCACTCCTGACCCAAGACTCCCCCCTCTGCTTCCTGAGCCCTGGAATGAGCTTGTTTGTTAGGCTCTCCTAGCTCCTCTCGAGTGACAAATAGTGTAACGAGGCTTATGTATGTGGTCAGGGTCACATAGCAGGAAATGTGGACACACAGGAAGGCTGCCAGCACATCTGAGGCCTGGGGTGTGGCCTGGAGGATCTGGAGTCACATGGGAGCTGTTGGGAAGAGAGAGGGATGGAGTCTCAGGGATAAGAGAAATCAGGTCAGTCCTGGACACTGAGACCATGTGACCCTCTGGGGACCAGCCCAGCCGCCTCACCATCATTCTCCTTCCTGCCCAGAGTCCACGTTGGTGCCATAAGTGACTTATTATGATAAATGATGGTGGAGTAAGAATTGTACTGAGACGCCAGAAGCAATGACCTTTACATTCCAGGCACTTGGAACTTACCATAATTAAATGACTTCAGGATCTAGAAAGTTTGCAGGATAACTGTATGATCGGTGACAACAGTCCTAATAACTATACCTTATGTTTAGAAGACATTCTTTTCACTGAATACTGCAGAATTTTTGTTTTATTTTTATTTCATATTTTTCCCTATTTTTATCAGTATAAACACAAAATGGTTATATTGAGTTTGAGTATTTCGTGTGCATATATATTGTGTCAACATTACAATCCCTTCCCTTCCCCTCTTTGGTCCTCCTGCTCCCCTTTTTCATCCTCTGTGACTCCCATTATCACACCTATTTGGTTCCATAAAATGCTTGTATTCTGGGTCTCTCATATTAGAGAAACCATGCGGTATTTAACCTTCTGAGTTTGACTCACATCACTAAGCATGATGGCCTCAAGTTGCGTTCATTTACCTACAAAAGCTTCAGATTTATCTGTATGGAAGAGTAGTACTCCAGTGTACACATATATCACAATTTTTGTATCCATTGATATGTTGATGGATATTTCGGCATTTTCTGCAATTTAGCTCTTGTTAGTAGTGCCAGCAGCATATCTGACCTGTCATTGCCTTGCTTGGCTTTTGCTAGTGGCCCCACCTGCAGGTCAGGAAGCCAGGAGCCTTGCTCTGGACTTGGGCCAACATTTCTGTGGGCCAGAGGTTGTATTCAGTAGATGGGCTGTTTCTCTGTTAGGTGGCTAAGGCTGGCTTAGAGATCCAGATGTACTGTCAGCTGGCGGTTCTCAAATGAAACTGGTAGAGAAGCCAGAGAAGAACTTACTGGAATTGTTTTGAGCTCTTTGGAAGGATTGGGTGCTCCATGGATGATGTCGCCATGATTGGAGTGTGGTGCCAGGTGGAGGGCAGGAGGAGAGAATCACTGGCAACTCTCTCTCCTGGGCTTCTTGTTCTGAGGACAGGCCAGAGGGGTGTTATCCTGTCCGGAAGGCCACTTGGACAGTGATGGTAACATTAGATGTCTGTGCAGAGAGTTTTCACAATTGGTGTGATTGGTGCATCATCACCACAAGGATTAGGGTGTTAGCCTATAAATGGGATCTGTTCACCTTTCCCACTTCACCTTAACTGTCTCTCCTTGAGCCACTGAGCTCTGGTCTCACCTACCTCTTTATGCTCCCTGGACAGGCCACAGTGCTCCCCTGCCTCCGGGTGTTTGCTCTTGCTCTTCTCTCTGCCTGAAACCCTTTCTTCCTCTTCTGCCTCCCCTCTGTCTGCGTTCTCAAGGATAGTCTTTGCGATTTGTCCACATCTCATTTTCTCCTGTCACATCTTCAAGTAAGCCAACTTGATCTTCAGATTAGGTAATATTCCCTAATATCCCTTATATTCCCTTGAACTTGCCTTCCACTTTTTTGAAAAAGAGAAATTGGAATCATATGATTATACATGTTGTTTCATGTTCTCTTTTTATACTAGACTTATTCTCATAGACCTGTAAGATCTACTTGAGTCCAGGACTATGGCCATTTTGCAACTTGCCTGGCATAGGGCCTATCATGTACTCAGCACTGTTTAAATATTTGTAGATTGAATGGGTAAGTTCCTATTCTATAACTGGGAAAACCAAGACATGAAGGCATGAGGACTTCCCCAAGGTCATATACTGAGCTTGTTGAGAATCCCCTAGGGCCTCTGGCATGGAGTCCAGTGAGCGCCAAGCTCCTTCCCTCTTACCCTACTGTCATGATAGAGAGCTGATTCTCTGCCACAATCTTTGATTATTTCCTTAAACCCAGAGGTACATGCCTTAGCTCCTCTGAAGGGAGTGAAGTGCTCAGGCCTACATGGAGAGCGTGATGCATGTACCTTGTAGTTTTCAGTCCTGAGTGCTGAGGAATGAACGGGAAGTTGAGCTCATGAACCTGACCTTGTTTTGGTCATGCTTTGCTATATCATCTAGAATAGTCAAAACTGTTAGTCTCAGTTTATTCACCTGCAAAATGGAAATTGGATTCTAGGCTGCCATGCGACTCCTAGTACTGTTAGAGAGAGGTGATTTGAATTCATGATCTTTAAGCTCCATCATAAGCCATGGATTGTAATGAAAATTTACTTTCTAAAAAACCCCACACCAATAGATTATTATGACTAGCATATTAACATTACATTCTGGCCAGAGGAACAGGAACTTATTTGCCTTCACTAAATATGGCAGGATTCCAGAATGGCAGGGAATGGAGAAGCATATTTTCATATTTGAGGCAGCTTTTTAGGAACAAAAGGACATAGTCCATTAAAGAAGTAAGTCTTGATAAAACATTGTGGCCCCGCATGGAAAAACAAACCTCCCAGTGTATTCTTTTGTTTCTAGAATCTTCTTGGGCAGAAACATGAAGGTTGGTGTTCTGCGAGGGCTGGTCTGGAAAGGATGTAGGCCTGGGAGTGTGTGGGAGCTGCCAGAGCCTCCAGCTCCAGCTCCAGCAGCATGTTGGAGGCCCAGCTTCCTAAGCAGCAACGACATCCTCACTTGCTGAAAAAAAAGAAAAGAACATTGTGGAACCCTCCCCCCATGAACTTCTGAAATTTTTTCCTTTGCATTGTATTTCTCAACTCTTCTATTCATTTTCTTGTTATTCCAGAGAGTTTTAGAAAATGACGAAAATGTAGATGAAGCGAATGAAGAAGAGGATTTAGAAGAGGATATTCCCAAGCGGAAGAACAGGACCAGAGGACGGGTAAGTGGAGGATGTCGTCTGGGAGGAAAGAGACTGGAGAGGCTGATGCCAGGCAGGTGACCAATACCCAAATGGATGCCAAGTCCCCCTGCCGCTGGATTGTCATCATACCTGTGTTTGCTTGGAGAGTACTGGGCGGAAAAAAATCTCGAGAAACTCTCCACTCAGTCATAGCCCAGAGGTGGTCAGTGCTGGCAAGACGGAGGAGAGAGGACAGAAGGTGCTCTGAGAGGCGGGTGGGGAATGAGAACAGGGCGTCTCCTGAACCTGTGGCTGGGTCATGAGAGGAGGCTAAGCCTTTCCTGTTGGCTTCAGTCAGCTTTCCAGTTGCTGGAGTCAAACGCCCAATACCCACAACTTACAAGAGGAGAGGTGTATTTGCCCATGGCTTCAGAGGTTTCTGTCTATGATCTGCTGGCTTCAAAGAAGAACATCATGGAGGAAGGATGTAGCAGAGCCAAGGGGTACTGAGTTCATGGCACAGCAGGGAGACAGTGCCAGCAAGAAGGGGCCAGGAACCACACATAGTACCCAAGGCCACCCTTCTGTGACTCCCAGACACACCAATCAATATGCTTGACTAATTCCCTGGACATTTTGTAGTCCAGTCAAGTCAACACACCTCAGTTAATGGTAACACTTGCTGTCCATAGGATTGCCCCTAGAATGTTAGGACCAAGATACCTGCTTTGGGCTGCACTTCCTTAGGTAGAGTTAGGAGCCTGCTGGGAGAGAGGGGGGTTTAGCTGAGGATCCCCACTTGGGGTGGTTATGACCTTTGGAGGTTGTGGTACTGGGCCAGGGAAAAAAGGAACCAGAGCTGGAGGAGGATGGCAGAAGAAACTCAGTCAAAGAATGACAACACAGATGTGGTCCCTAAAGAGGAGGGAGCCAAGTTGGGATGGTGCTTGTAGGCATGCAGGTTGGTTCTGCAGAGGTCTCTTGTGCAAGCTCAAAGGACTTTCTATGGTCATCCTCATGGGTCTGCAAGGGTGCTGGACAATAGCCAGGTGGAGAGGCCCTTCATGAGTAGACTGTGGCCCTTCACCAGAGGATTTGCCTTCTTTGGTCTGAGGGTCTGGCTTCACAAGCTCTACGCAAGATCCTCCTCCTGTGGCTAAGAGGTTAGTCCTCTGGGCTGTGGACTGGGGGCCAATTAATTATGGGAAGTCTCCTTGTTCTTACGGTTTAGTGCCCATTACTATCACAGAATACTTATGGAAACACAGATTTCAAACATCTGAACTTATGAATTTCGATTTAGCAGGCTCAGGCTAGGGCTTTGAACTATATCATAACAAGTTCCCAGGCTACCACCACTGCATCTAGTCCAGCACAGCCTGCACTGTGAGCTAAGATGCTTCCACCTGTCAACAGGAGCTGGACAGGACAGCTCTCTGATGGAGCCTATATAATGATGCACGTGGGCATCATTATCAGTATTTGACTATTTCATTTAATATATTCTTTGCTTCTGTATTCTGATGCTTCATATATTTGTTTGATTTTTTTAATAATCCATCTAATCTAGAATATTTGAAAGTAAATCTTAGTTATTTTATCATATACCTTGGTGCTTATCTCTAATAGAAATAATTATCATACTCACTACCATAATCATTATTTAAAAATCTACTATCTAGCCCAGTATTTCCTGCTGATTTTTCAAAAAATGCCTTTTTATGATTGTGTTGTTTGAAACTTAAGTCTCACTTCTTTCTCTTTATACTCCACAATTTTTTGCCATTCAGTTGTTGAATTTCCATAAGTATCTATGTTATGGAGTTTCTCATATTCTAGATTTGGTGGAGGAGTAGTGTTTTATGGGCTCCTTTCTCCTCTAGTCTTTCCTGAAAACTGGTAGGATAGTTTTCCCTTTCTGTGGTTTTGATTTCCACAGCTTTATTTATTTAGGGTCAACTGTGGTCTGAAAATATTAAAAAGAAAATTCCAGAAATAAATAATTCATAAGTTTGAAACTATTCAGCATTCTAAATGGTGTGAGAAAGTCTTGTGCTACTGAGCTCTGTCATGCCTGGGTTGTGGTTCTCCCCTTTGTCCAGTCTGTCCACACGGTGTATGCCACCTGCCCAGCAGCCACTTAGTAGTTGTCTAGGATGCCAGATAGACTGTGGTGGTATCATAGCACTGCTCTTCAAGTAATCCTTATTTTATGTATGGTTGACCTCAACATGCAATATAGTGATGCTGGCAGTTTGGATATGCCCAGGAGAAGCCATAGAGTGTTTCCTCTAAGTGAAAAGGGGAAAGTTCTTGACTTGAAGACAGAAGAAAAACTGAATGCTCAGGTTTTTAAGCTCTCATAAGAATGAGTCTTTTATCTGTGAAATTGTGAAGAAAAAAAAAAGAAATTCCTGATAGTTTTGCAATTGCACCCTGAACGGCAAAAGTTACAACCACAGTGTGTGATAAAACCTTAGTTAAGGTGGAAAAGGTATAAAATTATTCGTATAAGTCTAGGAGATGGAACTTGCAGCCACAGCCACCATGGGTCATACTTACTGGGTAGTTATATAACTCAGGCAGTGTGGTGGGCTCTTTATAGTAAGAGCTACTATCCAGTGTACTATCTGGGACTTCTGGCTTTCATGGGGGCTTCGGGACAAATATCATATGGGTAAAGGACACTACTGTTTAGAGGGCTGAATAGATTCAGGATGTGTGTATATATATACGTGTGTGTGCATGTGTGTCTATGTGTGGGTAAATATTTATTTTGAGGGGACAAAAAGTCTTTCCTAGGTGATGATGTGTGCTTACTGCACCACACCAGGTGGTCTGTATTCTGCACTTCTACTTTTGGGGGTCTTGAAATGGACCCATGGATTTGCATGTTGTCAGTGATCCCTCCCTTATAAAGGTTCTCATCAAAGTCCTCATCACAGCCATGAATGAACTCATCTTGACTTTATGGGGTAGGGGAGGAAGTTACAGAGAAACAAATACCTAATTACATCATTAAAGGAGACATGGAAGCTTGGAGTCTCTGGGCCTTTGGTGACCTGTCTACCTCTTGCCCTGCTTCTGTTCCTTCCTTCCTCCCACCAAACTTACTACAGTACATTGTGAAAAATGGTCCTATAATTTCTGTGCTCCCAACATAAGTCTAGGAGATTGAACTTTCAGCCACTGCCACCGCCATTCATACTGGGTAGTTACTATAAATCAGACACTGTGGTGGGCTCTTTACAGTAAGAGCTACTACCCAGAGACAGGTGACTTTGTATGTCAAATTCTTGTTGTATTCCCTATTTCTGCCTGTCATTTCAGCAGCCACTAGCCACATGTGGCTACTGAGCACTTGCAGTGTGGCTAGTCCACATTGAGACGTGCTGTGCGTGTAAAAAAATCCAAACAAACCAGCATTAAATTTAGCAAATTAAAAAATGAATGGAGGATATCTTAGTATTAATTTTTATACTGGTCAAACTAAAAATTATATTTTGTACATATTGGATTGAGGGATCCTCACTTGAGACCCCCTCTCAACCTCTCCTTGAGAGCTTTACTTTCTTAATAAACCCATTGTTGCTTTAAATTTTCCATGTGAACTCCGACTGATTATTCTTAATCATATTGAGAGTTCCCAAACCCAGACGTCAGGAAACACTGGTGGTAACAAAACCATCCATTTATAATGCAGTGTCTATCCAGGGTTTGGGTCAGAGAAATCCCTTTTCTGTCCCAAATTCAGAGTTGAAACAGCCGTGTGTTCATGAACCTCAGTTGGCGTTTACGGACCAAAGGACCCAAATTGGAAGATTGAAGGATCAAGAGCCAGCCCTCCTGGCACAGGCGTGTAATTTTAGCATTCTGGAAGACTGAGGCAGGATGATCTCAAGTTCAAACCCAAGCATTCAAATTTAGGGAGATCCTCTTTCAAAATCAAAAACAAGATAAAAATATTGGCTTGTACCCTGGTCATTGGCTCAGGATTTAGTGTCCTTGGGTAGGAAAATCAAGGTCCTGAGTTCGATTTCTCAACGTCACTTAAAGTAGTAGGTGTGATGGCATACTTTCAATCTCAGCACTAAGAAAGTTGAGACAGGAGGCTTGCTGGGAGTTTGAGGCCATCTGGGCTACATAATGATTCAGGAGCAGCATACACAACAGAGCAAGACTCTGTCTCAAAGGAAAAGAAAAAAAAAAGGCTAGTGATACAACACAGCATGAAGGGTCTGGGTTCCATCCCTAGTACCACACACACACACACACACACACACACACACACGAGGCTAGAGTAGGTCAGCTTTAGCCCTAGGCTCAATTCTCCAGCACCACATAAGCCAGGCCTGGTTTCACAGGCCTGTAATCCCAGCACTTGGGAGGGTGAGGCAGGAGGATTGCCATGTGTTTGAGCTCAGCGTGGGCTACAGAGTGAGACTGCTTCAAAAAGAAGACTAATAGTTGGAATTCTTCCATTCTCTTTCTGTATTTTATTCGCCTGGAGATAGATCTGGTAAAACTAATCATCATAGGGAAATGTGAAAACACAAATAGGATTAATTAGATGTAGACGGAAGAAACTAAGCCAGATTAGTTTGAGGTTGGAGGGTGGGAGCCTGAGAGAAGAGGTGGAATTAAAGAGGTAGGTAAAAGCTAAACACTCGCCAGCAGACCTGAGTCCTGGAGCCTGGAGTGGTTGCTGCCCCTGGTGGCATTCCCAGAGCTTTGCTGCCGTGTCTGCTTCTAGACCTTTCCTCTTAGACAAGATGAGCATGAAGACCCTGCCCACTCTACAGGAGCTGGCCAATCAGAGCCTGCAGTGCCATAAGAACATTACCCCAGCTGCGCTCGAGGACCTGTCCACCCATCTCTCCCTTGGCTTGTTCATGGATGCCTTTCTGGGGGCAAAGTGTAAGATTCTACAGGCCATGGTCCCAGCTTGGCCTCTCCACTGCTTCCCTCTGGGGTTCTTGTTGAGTGTGAGGAAACCAGACACCTCCCAAGTGTGGCCAGAGATGAATCAGCCTTCTGGGAAGACACTGCAGGCAGAGAAGCTGTGCTGGCTGGGCTTCAAGTGCTACTGGCCCAGAAGGACAAGCCCAGAAGGTGCAACCTGCATGTGCTGGATGTGCAGGACTTGGAACAGAAGCTCTGGACAGCAGGGCCCCCAACTCTGCCTGCTGCCTGGTCATCAGCCATCAGGATGAGTCGGAGAGTGGAGGCTTGTTCAGGGTTGGAGCCGAAAAAGCCCTTAACTCAGATTATCATTACATTCCTGACCTGTATGACCCAGACACCCTTTTGAGTACAATTTGGATGTGCATCTTTGAGTGGCTCCAGAAGAGGAAACAGTGGCTCCATTTCTGCCACAAAAATCTATAATTTCTACCCACTGATAATGGCTGGATGCTCCTGGATCTGATCTGTATTCAGGAGGTGAAGGTATTTGGCTCTTCCATGAAGAATTTGCCCCTTACCTGGGACAGATGAGAAACCTGCAGACACTCAGTTTCCTTAGCTCTTACAGCTCCTGTAATTCCCCTGAGAGGCATGTGGAGGACATGTCAGAATTCACAGATCACTGCACAGGCTGGGCCACCTCCAGAAGTTGTATATGTAGAGTGCCTATTTCCTCAGAGGTCATGTGGAACAGATGCTCAGATGACTGGAGGTCCCCCTGGTGACCCTGCCTATAGAAGTGTGTGTGTGTGTGTGTGTGTGTGGGGGGGGGGTGGCCGAGCTTGTGTCAGCTGAGAGACCTGGACCTCAGGGGGATCAGACTAGCTGAGTTCAGTCCCGAGCCCCTCTGCCTCCTTCTGGAGTTTGTGGCCACAACTCTGGCCACCCTGAACTTGGGGAAGTGTTGGATCATGAACATCCACCTCAGGGCCATCCTGATGGCCCTGAGCTGCTGCTCCCAGCTCATTACCCTCAATCTGTTCAACAATAGCTTCTCCATGGCTCTGCTGAAGGACCTCCTTGGCCACATGGGCAGTCTGAGCTACCTGGGTCTGGGCCACTGCCAGGCATCTGTAGAGAGCTGCTGTGACTTTGGTGCTCTCCAGCCAGAGAGATTCACACATTTTTGTACTGAGCTCATGGACACCCTGAAAGCCATAGGCATCTGAAAATGGTCATGTTTGGTGCCAGCTGCTGCCAGTGTCATCACCGCTGCCTGTACCACCTGGAGTCCTTTCTGAAGGAAAGGGGCATCGCTGCTGCCATGACCATTTCTGAAGCTGTACTATGTAGAATTGGAAGTCTGGTCTCAACCTCACCTCCAGGAAATGGACACCAAGTGGTCTGATTCCTTCTCTTCATGACTGGGAGAAGAACAGTAGCAGTGTGGGTCCAGATTACAGACTGAAAGGTTGGTGGGGGAGTGTGTGTACACTGGGTACTTGGTTTTCCTACACACACCAATAAAAGTTTTTAATAATGCCCAAAAATATTGGATCGGATGAATACATTATTAGAATTAAGTGCACCTGTCTCTTTATTACTATTTATATATTGTTTTGTGATGCTAGAGATTAAACTCAGGGACTCATCCATGTGCTGTACCACTAAGCTACATCCCCAGATCCCCCTCTTGTAGATGTGGCTACTAGAAAATTTGAAATAACAAATATGACTCCCATCATGTTTTCCCCCCATTTTTATTGATATATATTATATACATACATACATGTGTAATGTGGAATGCATAATGTTTACGATGAACTTGAGTATTTTATGCACACATATATCACATCAACTTTACAGTCTCTTCCCACTTTTTGGCCCTCCCATACTCTCCCCATTCCCCCTAACTCCCACTGTCACACCTAATTGGTTCTATAGAATGCCTGTTTTCTGCATTTCCCAAATCAGAGAAATTGTGAGATATTTAACATATGTAATCTTCTGGGTGTGACTCACTCCACCACTCCAATCACCAATCTTTAGCTCAGCTATACACCCATAGAATGGGCTGCAGTGGCCATATCTTTATGCCTCTTGTCTGGGTCCGGCAGAGCCATTTATCAAGGCAATTTGCTGAAAGTTCTTTTTTTTTTTTTAATCTATTATATCTTTGTTGAGATTCTTTAACATGGCCTCACCCACCAGTCCACATAGGGAAAGAACGATAACAAGGAAATCCATAAGGATAGAAGATGTAAGAAAGAAAAAGAGAAGTTAAAATTTAAATCCCTTAGCCAAGTACTAAAAGGTAAATGTTTGTACATTCAAAAGACATTCAGATTATCATTATATCAATCAGTTTTTTTAGGGTAAAGTTACATCAAAGACCAAGTAAGTGTATTACTATATTAAATGAACTTACATCTAGATCACAAGAGTAAATTACACATAAGTAGTAGATATAATGGTATATTTAGTTATTTCAGATTTTTTAAACTTTCATAAATTATTTACTTACATTTCACTAATTACTATCATATATTCAGATTTTGTTTCTGATTTTATCTACCTATCCATCCATAAATTCATGTATACATATTTTTCAAAGATTTTATACCAGTTCCCCATGTTGAATATAATTATTATGTTTTGCAAACTAATATATTAAAAACAATATTCTTGGTGGGAAATTTCACAAATTTTATGAGAAAGCTGGTACTGTTTTAGTAGGATACCAATCAAATGATTCAAATGCCAATCTAGTTTGTTATTACACTTTCTCTTTAGATGTTTCCTCCATGTTTTTTGGTGCTGCTTGTCTCTCTGTCTCTCTCAAAGATTCCTTCAAGTTTTTTTCTACAATGCTGAACTAATGATCACAAATTTCTTTAGGGATTCTTGGTCATGAAAACTTTATACTTCTCCTTCAATTTTCAGAAATAATTTTGCAGGATACAACAACCTGGGTTGAAACTTGCTGTTTTTTAAAGCTTGAAAGATTTTGCTCTTCAAAGTTTGCATTAAGAAATCTGTAGTGATTGGAATGGGTTTGCCTTGGTAGAGTAATGTCTGTTTTTCTCTTGCTGCTTTTAATATTCTCTCTTTAGATCGTATTTTGATTATGTTGTTTTGTGGTGAGTCTCATTAATGGTTGAGGTTATTTGGTGTTCTATAAGCTTCTTGTAAAATAAAATTAATTTATTTTACCTGACTTAGGAAATTTTCTAATATAATTTCAGTGAATAAATTCTTTATACCTTGGGTGCTGCCGTCTGCTCTTTCTCCCACACCCATAATTCTGAGATTGGTTCTCTTTTAATCATCCATCAGCTGTTGTATCTAGCTACATTGCTCACTTCTAATTTTGGAGTTGTGCCTAATTGTAGCATTTGTTTCTTTAGCCTTGTCTTCAAGGTCTGAAATTCTTTTCTCACAATGTTTGAGTTGGCTTCCCCTGCTTCCAAATGTATTTTTCATATCCTGAATTTCAGCTAGATTTCTTTTCAGAATTTCTACTTATTTACCAAAATGTTCTTTCATAACTTGCATTTCCTTATTTACCTCAACCAACTTTTTATTTGTGGCTTCTATATGCTCGAAAAGCTTTGTATCCATGAGAATCACCGTTTGTTTAAGTTCCTCTTTAAGCTCACTGGTCATTGCTTGCATTTCTTTGAGTATATTCCATTTAAACTGGATGTTTGACTCATTTATTTGTGTTTTCACTTCCTTCCCTATGAATTCCATTATTTCAGGGCCCATGACATTAATTTCTTGGGTCTCAGGCATTTCCATGGGTGTCTCATTGCCTTGTCTTCTTTTCATGTTTCTGTTGTTGAGGGACTTCACTTTAAAGGCCCAGCTGAGAGGTTGGGCTATGAGGATGTTGCTGGGGTTGGGGGGAGGGCCAAAATTTCTCTGAGTTCTGTGCTGGGAATAGGCACTGAGGGAGGACTTACAGTCCAGTTACCTCTGAGGTGTCTTGTTCACCCCAAACCTCCTTAGCAAAGCTCTCCTGCCTGTCCTGACTTAGCTTCCCTGAGGGCAGGGCTCTCCACCCTCAGAGGTGCTCCCACTACACCTGAGCCATTCAGGAGTCCAGTGGCCTTTCTCTCCTGTCCACAACTGTCTCTTGTGTCAGTTTGTTCCTAGGCACTCTTTAAGAGTGACCCCAAAATCCCTGATGCGCTCTTCTGAGCTTTCTTTTTCTCTAATCAGTTCAGTCTCAGGCTCTTTAAAAAAAAAATGGCTCCTGCTTACATTGCTACCTGTTAATGATTGCCAAGCACTGCTTCTGATCTAGGCTCCGGGAGGCCTTTTCTAGGGGGAGCTTGCATTGCATTTGTAGTATGCAGGCTCGTTTCTTGGAGTTTGGGGCTACCAGCTGCTGTCAATTCCTGCTTCTCCTGGATCCATACTTACCTTGGTCTGAGGCTCTGGTCAGGCTTTCTTCCTTCTGTGAATGCCAGTGGCTCCCAACTGTTCACAGTTGGCTTGGGTCTGCTTTCTGGGCTGCTGTTTACCTCCTCTGCTTCTGATGGGTTTTTGCAGTTTCTGGCCTTCCTGGGGCCTCCTTTCAGTTGTTGGGTTGCTCCTCCCTGTCTTAGCTATATTGAAAAGGTGGTTTTTGACTATATTCAAGTGGGTCCACGAAGAGACATTGTGTAGCTCTATCACCATCTTGACTGAAAGACGCCACTGTGTTTCCATTGGGCAGGGCTTCTTTTGTTCTCATAAATTGGTATTATTACTCTAAGACAAAGTACTTATTCAGGGTTACTCAATGGAGTCAGAAAGAAGGCAACATTTGAACAAAGATCTGCGCTTTTCTTCCAGTCCAGTGCCCAGCTTTGTAGCCAATGCCCCATTTATTGGATGAGCAATTGAATGAGAGAAAACAGAAAGAAAAGGTGTGTTTCAATTTCATGGGTGCTAAGCAAAGGCCTGGACATTGGGATGGGGCTGAGATTAGCTTGTGAACTGCTGGCCAAATGGCAGTGCATGGTTCCATGTTGCACAGTGGTATCGTGGACATGTCACTCATGCTTGGAGCCATGGAAAGCCCCTGAGGGTGTTGGGGACTTTTCTCTGTGCCAAAATAAGTGTGCAGTGATGCTTCGTGTACAGCCTCAATTAAGCAGTCTTGCCATCTTTTGAAGCTTCCTAGTCCAGCTTCTGCTGGGACTGGAGAACAGCCCTAGCCATATCTGTTGTCAGACTATGGTCCCTCCTTATAGTTATCAGTATCACCCAGAACAGAGTATCCTCTGCCCCAGTGGGCTGCATGAGTCTGCATGTTGAGAAGCCCCCCAGCGACTCTGTGTGCTCAGTGAGGAGGCCAGGGCTAAGGGAGAGACTACACAATGTTCTCTGCCTTATTTGAACTTTGACCTCATGAAGTCATCACCTGTTATACCTTGGGTGAATTTTGTAAACTTTATGATTTTTTTTTTTGAGACAGGGTCTCACTCTGTAGTTCAGGCTGGTCCTGGGTTCACTATGGAGACCAGACTGGCCTCAAACTCAAGACAGTCTTCCTGCCTCAGCCTCTTGTATGCTAGGATTACAGACATGCACCACCCACCACTCCTGGCTTTATGTGGTGCTGGGGACTAGAACTCAGTGCCTTGTGCTTACAAGGCAAGCGCTTTAACCATTGTGCCATTCTTCCAGCCCCTGTGATCTTGACCAGATAGTATAATTACCTGGGGCCCCAGGTTTTTCATCATTAAAATGGGAGTAATCAGACACAAACAATTTTGAATGCTTAATAAAACCTAGAAATTATTAGGAGGTTGCAAAGTCTATTTCTGAGAGTTTAGAACAGTTCAGACCCAATGATTGGTAATTGTGTCTATGATAACTTCACCCTGAGAAATAGAAGCTCTTTAAAAATTCACAAAATTATGAGTTACCCATTTAGGAATAGTTAATCCATCGGTATTTGTTGATGCTTGGTGATACAGTCCGTGCTTAATATTAAGTTGAAACAAAATCACCTAGGGATCTTAGTAAGTTTCTATGGTGGGAGGTGGGGGTTGAGCTCCTGCCTTGTTCATAAGCTCCTAAGTGCTTCTGATGCTGCTGGTCAGGGGACCCTCCTTTCCATAGCAAGAGTGTAGAGTGATGGTTCTCAGTTGTTTGGGTCTTAGCAACTCTTTATGCTCTTAAAAATTACTGAGGGTCCTGCTCCTGACTCCCACCAAGCCATTGTTCTGGCTGTAGCCAGTACCATTCAATTTAGTAATAATTCGGTATTGCAGAACTTTAAACAGGAAAATATTAAAGTTAAGAGTGCACAAGCCCCCAAAGAAGCACTGATGCAATCCACATGGCTTCTGGAAAGCTCCACTGCATATTTGTGAGATAGTGAAGACAGAAAGGCCAATGCCTAATTTCAACACCTATCCCACTATTTAGGGACAACTGTATAGAGGAACTAGCTCTTGGCTTGAGACTATCTGCCAATCTACTAATCTGGGTCTTTTAGTTGTAGAAAACTCAACAGTTTAAGGAAAATGGAAAGAACTTGAAAAGGTTCTGGGCCATCACCCCAAATTTGAGCAATACTTCAAGATCCAAACCACAGAAAGAGCAGGAAAGTGGCTGAGAATAAAGACTGGGCAAGAGTAAGGAATGCAGGCTCTCCTGGCTTCCAGGCCTGCCTGCTGCATAATGACTGGTTCTTCTATTCCTCTGTGCACACAGCCCAGGACTTCCTGAATTCATTATGGTCCTCATAGTTCAAGGGGCCTGCACTAAATTAGGATGACTGTTTCTCAGTTTCAGGTTCATAGGAAGTAGAATCTGATTGGCTCAGGAAGCAAGTGATTACTTCTGAGTTGGCCAATCAAGTATAGCCAGGCTGTGTGACAGGTCTGTGGGGCACAAAATTGGGATTACTTACAAGGGGAGTATGGATGAATATGGATGTGGTACAATCTTGGCTGCTGGGGTCCACCAGTGGTGGGTGGGAGTTGGGATGGTAGGGAGGAGTGGAGTGGAGTGAATGTTTCTCAGGGATTAAAGATGGACCTTTTTTGGAGAGCTTGAAAATCTACATCTGGCCTCTTTTACTGGTTCTGTGACTGTCATGAGCCTCTTAGAGTCTAATTCGTCAATTGACGAATGCGTATAATACCGCTACTGGTCTAAGCCAGGGTTATTTTAGGAATTAACTGAGCTAATGTGTGTGAAATAGCTTTGTATGCTGTATGCCCAGAACAGTGCTGTTCATGATAAACTATTAAATGCAATTTTTTTGAGACAGTGTTTCCATCTGTAGCCCAGGCTGGTCCTAAATTCACTATGTAGCCAAGACTGGCCTCAGCTCATGGCAATCCTCCTGCCTCAGCGTCTTGAGATTATGGGCATGCTCCACCATACCCAGCTATTACGTGGTGCTGAGGGATCGAACCTGGGCGTCATGCTTCCTAGGCAAGTGCTCTGATGACTGAGCTATGCCTTCAGCCCTAAAACGCCATTTTTGTCCATGTTAAAATAAACCTGGGGAGAAGATACTAAAACCCATGACACCATGAGGAAGCAACAGGCAGGCTCATCAGCTGTGCTAAGCAGATGCAGCAAGAGTCCAGAAGAGACAGAGATCAGTGTGGCAGGGGGTGGGAAGGAGGGGAAAATAACTTCTCAAATACTTCTGGTGGACTCTGCTTTGTTCCCCGTGGCTTCACACCCTTGGCTGTAACTGTCTCAGCAACTTTGCTATTGAAGTATTGCTGTGTGCCCAGTTTGCAGATGAGAAAACTGAAGCTTAGGTGAAGTAACTTACCCAAGATGCATAGCTGGTGCTATGGTGTAGCTATGAGTTGAGTGTTACCTAAGACTTCAAGTATTTAAATTTAATTTCCATTTTGCAGTGTTGGGAGGGTGGGAACTTAATCTGATTATGATATTAGAGATTGGGTTTTGGAGAGGAAATTAGCATTAAATAAAATTACTTGGCTGGAGAATTCATGTTTGAAACCTGGTGGTCGTATAAGCAGAGACCTGAAGAGACACATGTACATGCACGCTCCTTGTCTCTTGTCATGTGGTGCTCTGTGTGCCACCTGAAGACTGCCAGCAAAAGGCCTTCACCAGAGCAGGCCTCTATCTAGACCTTGCATCCCCAGAATCATGAGTCAAAATTAACTTCTCTTTGTTATAATATAGTGTGGCTTGCGTATTTTGTTACAGTAAGGAAAAACTGACTAATACAGCTGGTGTGCAAATCTGTGTCTATTTGAAATGAAAATGATGACTCTTTACTCCAGTCTGGTCATGGAAAGTTTTTTGCAGGAGAGAAATGTTAGCAGAGTGACAGCATAGACTAGGTGTTGCTGGGCAGGGGAAAGGCTGGCCATGACCAGAACTAGAAACCACAAGGACATGGATGTCACATGTGCCCAGGGTGAACCTGGTGGGACCAGCGTTAGGTTGACACTGGATGTGAACATAGACCATAGGTGATCATGAAAGAATATGTAAATAAATGAGTGAACATGGGCTTCTGTCCCTCACTGCTTTCGTCTCAGAGACCTGGCCAGAGGGGTTGAGCTGAGTATTGTGGAGGCAGAGCCCTAGATGGCTTCTTTGAGATGTCCAAGGCTCAGCTGATGAGCTCCTGGCTGAGGGAGTGAAAAAGCCAATAGAAAGGCCTCTGATGGCCTTTGAAGGAAGAGACAATAGCATTTGGATATAAGGTGTGAAGAATAAAAATGGCTGACTCACTGCCTGTGTGTCTGGTTGATGGATTCATTTATTTGCCAAATCTTTAAGGGTTGCTTACATGGCTGGCTGGCTCTGAGCATGGTTCCAAGAACAGTGACAGCCTGAAGAGATGGATTTCCTTCTCAGGTGGGGCAAATAGAAAACCAACAAGGGATCCAACAAATGTGTAATATCATGGCAGAAAATGATAAGTTCTGTGATCAGACAAAAAGCAAGGTAGAGGAAAATGAGTGCAGGGAGGGTGGGAGTGGACGTCAGCGGGTCAGGGAGGGTTTCTTGGAGGAGGCAAGAGTGGAATAGGACAAGTAGGATTTTGAGTTGCCAAGCCTGAGTTCTTCCAGGGGACTGAGTACTACTGCCTCAGGAAACATCCTTCACATGTCCCTTCAAGGCTGCGTAGCTATGATTCCATATTCCAGTGGCAGAAACTGAGGCTCAGGAAGTGTGGAAGCATGCCATCACCCTGCTGGCCAGCCCCGCAGTGGGGGAGGGGAGCCGGGCCCCCCTTCCCGCTCCCCCAGCCCCCACAAGCTTCAGTCTGCCGTCACCCCCTCTTATCCCTGGGGGTATTTCTGGTCTCTGGTCACTTTCCTGCGTCTGCTTCTGGCCTCGTCATTCTGCTTGACTTGCTTTCACCTGCTCTGCGGCAGCTGTGACAGGGCTGTGGGCTGCACACGTCAAGCTGTCCTGACTTCACCAAGGGAGCCGGTGGGGGTTGAGGGCAACTAATGGTGACCACTCAACGTTGTAAGCACGGGGCCCTGTCAGTGCCTTGGGGGTGACTGCCAGCACCTTGCGGCACCCTCTTGGGGTCAGCTCTGGGTAATGAGAGTGGGGGGAGGGCTGCTGGCTGTCAGCATGCAGGGCAGGGGTGGGAAGTGGGTTGAGGAGGGGGTAGAATTCTGTAATTTGTTTTGGAGAGAGACAGGCTGAGGTGGTGGCAGAGGCAGCAGCTCGGCAGGTAGGGTTGATTGTGAAATGTGTGTTTTGTGAGTGTGCGAGCTCTGCGGGCCTAGAGTGTGGGCCTTTCTGCCATGAAGACCCCAGTGAGGTGTGTGTGTGTGTGCGTGTGTGTGTGTAAATCCCAAATCTTTCCACTGTGAAGTCCTGAGGGGCTGCTTTTCTAGGACAGACCCTGGGACAGCCCCATTTCCTCTGTACCCCAGGCTACTGCCATGTCTTATCCCTCATCTGCTGCCCTTCCTCTCTGTCCCCAAAGGCCTCAACTGACCCTTTCCTTGGCTGGGAGCTGACTGCTACTCATTACCAAGGAATGACCTGGAGGAGGGTAGGGTGTGACACACGTGACCAGTGTGGGACTTACAGAGGTTTAAAAATAAACCTTCCTGCGTTCTTGTCGCCACTGTCCTGGCTGCAGAGCTGACAACAAACTCTCAGGCTGGTCTGTTAATCCTGAAGGTAGAGCTCATCCCCTATGTCCCCAGCCCCAGATCATTCTGACTCTTCCTGGAAGATACGTATAGGGTGGTGGCACCAGGTATCAGGCCCAGGAGACAGTGAGGGCCATGGTGTTAGTCCCTGGCTGGAGGCCTTAGCTGAAGCCCATTCCTGCTGAGAAGGCCAAGTGCAGAGCAGGAGGGGAGAGTGCCTGGTTGGCTCCTGGGACACTTGGGAGGTGAGCACATGGCCTAGGAACCTGGGATGACACCTGCCATTGCTTTCCCGGCTTCATGCAGACCTGCTTCCCAATGCCCATGAGCTGATCAGCATGAAGAGCAGAGTTGGCATGTTCATGCTGTGTTGATGAAGTAGGAAGCCTTGTGTGTGAAAATCTGGTAGCAGTGGGCTCTGCTGTGAGACTGTCCTGAGTTTGTATTCCGGCACTCAGTAACCAGGTGATGCTGGGAAGCTTCTTGACCTCTGTTGCTTCCACTCTGTAAAATGAGAATCACAGTGCTACCTCCTTTTCTTGAAGCTGTTCTAAAGACATAACACGCATCTTAGTGGGTGGGACTCTTGCCTAGTTTGTGTAAGGCTCTGGGTTCGATTCCCTGGCACACACCTGTAATCCAGCACTTGGGAGGTTGAGGCAGGAAGATTGCTATGAGTTTAAGGCCAGCCTGGGCTGTGTAATGAGTTCAGGATCAACCTGGGCAGAGTGAGACAACTAAATAAAGTGACCCAGGTGAGTAGCCATGTGACTTGGGGGGCAAGTGACCTAAGCTCCCTGGTTCCCAGTTTTCTTTCCTGTAAATGGGTGGATGTTGGTTCAAAGGCTGTCATGAAGATGACATGCAGGGATGTGGGAAAGGGCTCAGGGCCCACTGGGCGCGTACTCAGGAGCTATAGTGCTGTTCGTAATAATGAGTGTCCCTATACCCCCATGTCTCTTCTCCCCAGGCTCGTGGCTCTGCGGGTGGCAGGAGGAGGCACGATGCTGCGTCTCAGGAAGACCACGATAAACCTTATGTCTGTGACAGTAAGTACCTCTGTCCTGCCCCGGCTCCACCCTTCCCTGTGCTTTGTTGGCTGTCAGTCCGTCTGCGCGTGGGCCAGCACCTCTGCTTGTCTGCCTGTGCTCCCTCGCCTTGTGCCACGGTGACGGGGCATCTGTGCACAAGGGGGAACCCGTCCCTGAAGCTGCCTCCTGGGACCTGAGCCCCTCTGCTGGCAGAGCCTCCTTCCTGACTTTCCTCTGGCTCTCCCTCTTTTTCTTACTCCATCTCTTTTAAGATCCAACCTGTGTTTCTTTCTATATTTCAAAGATTAGAAACAAAAGAATAACTCAAAGCCCTCCAGAACATGTGTCTGGCCCTTTAATTCCCCCCACTCCAGATCCAAGATAGGGTAAGTTATGAATCTTTCTATAATAATGGCTTACTTTAACAAATGGCCCTCCATTCATCTCCAGCCTCTCTTGCTTCTGAAACATCTTTTGGACTAGTGACTGCTTAGCTCCTGGGTTAGGGTCTGCAGACAGAGCCAGAGCAGGGCTGAAGGAGAAGAGTGGCTGGTAGCCACGGCCGCAGATGAACCTCAAGGCACCTTCAGCTTGAGATGGGACTGCAGTCAGCTGGAGACAGCTTTTGTCGCAGGGCACGGGGTGGTGGGTTTCAGTCCTTACGCCGGTTGACTTGTCGTTGTAGCAGGTACCACCTGCTCATTCTCTGGCATGGCCTCCCTTATAATCACATGTCTAATGATCTTCCCTTCCAGTCTGCTCTCTGAGGATGCACAATTCTGTCATAGAAGGGAAGGGACCACCATTTTAATGGCAGTGAAACAGCTAAGCAGGCCCTGGTGTGGTGGCTGCTTTGGGCACTCCAGTCATCTCGAAAGGATCTGTGGTCTCTGTGAGGGCAGGAAGACACCCAGGGGAGAGAGGTGGCGGGAGTACACTGGGCTGGTGCCTTTTCCTTCTTTCTTCACTGGCCTCTTTTGAGTTCAAAAAATTGTTCTGTGCCCAGTAGTGTGGCAGCTGGTTGAATAATATTTTACTAGAAGAACTGAAACTCCACCACCCCCCTTTTGGCTGCTCAATACACCATGCAGATGACATTCCTGAGACAACCCCTGCAGGTGACATCACCACCCCACAGCAACTGTGTTCCAGATGAGGAGGAAGCAGGGTGTGGGTTTGCTGCCTGGTGGCAGTGCCAGAACCTGTCTGCCTGGGTCTTGCTTCCAAATTGGGGTTCAGGCTCTTTCTGACCCACATACAGCCCAAGAATGCTAGCCCTTGGGAGACTGACGAGGGGCTGTGGGCTGGGAGGGTCCTCAGCCCTCCACGGAGCAGGCTTTCCAGCTGTGTGTGGCTGGAGCAGCCCGTCCATCAAGGATGCCAACAGCTACTCTGGAACTGGGACATTGCTGCCCTAGTTCTCTTTTAAAAAGCTTTTTTTTTTTTTTTTTGTTATATGATTTTTCTACTATCATCATAGTAACCTTATCTCTGTGCTTTCACAGGATTCCTGGCCAGCAGTAGTCCCACGGTCCCACCCCATCCTGAGTGCACCCCTCCCAGCCCCCCTTCACTCACCCCCAGGACTTCTCTCCCCACCTTTGCGGTTGACCTTTCCCTCTTTGTGTGTTATCTCCACGAGGCACCCTTTGCGAGCAGCTGCTTGCCTGGCTGCCCTTTTCTGCAGAAAATGCGTGTACCAGACCCTCTCCTTCCAGCGTCTGGCTCTGCGTAGGGGATCTTGGTGCCCTGGTTCCTGATGCCCTCCCCACAGAGTCCTTTCCTCCTTCCTTGTACCTGATAGTGTCTGGGAGGCCTAACTACAGGCTGCTGCTGGTTTCCGGGCATCTTCAGGGCTGCTTGCTTGGCTCTGCCTGCAAGTGTGTTGCCTATTCCCTTGGGGGTGCAAGGTCCACACTAGGTCGCCTTTCTTTTTTCTGGCTCTCTTGGGACATTGTGTGGCAGCCCACTGATTAATAAACTTTATTGTTTTTTTCTGGTGCCCTTCAGACATGTTATCCTTTGGGATAGAAATGACCTTTGAAGAGGTCACAAGGCCGACCCTTTTCCCCCTGAGCTAGGCAAATGATACTTTTAATAATCTCTAATGCATCCAAAGTAAAGAGGTGTCTGGTCGCCTTTCTTGAATATCCCCTGGGATGGTGTTACCATAAGCTGCCCTGTTTTGTGTTTTTGTTCCATGATTCCAGCTGTGCCTTGAGTGCTTGCTTCTTCTTTTTTTCCACTATTTTTATTAATACACATATGTAATACATAGTATTTACAGTGAACTAGGGTATTTCGTGCACATATGTATCATATCAACTTTACAATCCGTGTACCTGCTTCTTCTTAATAGGAGCCGAAAATGTTCTCTGCTACAGGTCCCCTGGTCTTTTGTACATCTTTGCCCAGCAAATAGGCACATTCAGCATTTTGTCGGACATTCCTTGGAGTGTGGGTTGACCTAGGACCTCACCTCATACTCTCTGAGCTGGCCAGCTCTGAATTCCCTTCTGGGTCTGTGTTTAAACATACCACTCTCATTGGAAGCAACATTAAGGCTAAGGGACTCCAAGAGCAGCAGACACATTTTCTTGTTTTGCACACCAGCTCTTAGGGCTACCTGCTTCTGCAGAGGACACCCTTGCTGTCCACGCCTGTCATAGCCACCTCCAACCAGTGGCCATCCTGTCTCTTGTCAGGGTCTGCCCAGGTGTATGCCCTTCTCTACTCATGCATTTGATTGTCCTTCCTGTGAATCACTCAAGTCTCAGTAAACAGATGCAATAATCTGTGACTTCAATATACAAGATTCAATATAAGTAAATTTAAAGACATTGCCCGGTAGTTAAATTTCATTCTCCACAGATTTGCAATCCCTGCCATTTTTGTATCATCTGTGGCTTGATTTGCATAATTCCCACTCCATATTTTGACTTATTCATGTAAATATTAGGTCACCTTGGACCTCAACACCTCCTGTCTGGGTTTTGTGGAGTGAAAATTGACTTTTTTCCCCAAATATCTTAGTGTCTAACCCTTCTTGGTATGATTCTTGAGTATAGTTGTCCCATTGTGATGTTGGTCTATACTTCCCTTTCACAATGGGTGGTTGAAATAGTGTATTAGCAGCTAATTTCAGGTGTTAGTTTACTTCTTGCTTTTTCACTCAGCCATTGAATTATTTCTTCTCAGAAGTATTAAATCATCCAAATGTAATATTTTTACCCTATCTATGGTACGTGTGTGCACACTTCTTTTTCCAGCACGTAGCCAATTCCGATTAATTATCTCACAAGTTGCCAAGTTTAAGGATTAAAGTTCTGTTTTATCCTTTTTGGTCTCTTGCCTAAGGAAAAGAGTTCATTACCCATGAACAAAGCAGCAGAACAGGATTTTGTGGGGAGGCTGTTGGGGACCTGGAGCACTTGCACAGAAATAGCCTAATGCTTATCAAAAATGCAGATTCCTGGGTCTCACACCATCCTTTTCACTCTGAATTGTGTGGGGCAGCCAAGAACCTATGTTTTCTGAGTGCTGCCTGGAGAATTCATATGTATTACTAATATTTGAGAAGAACTGCTCTGATATATCCGAACACAATGGCTTCTAACCTCTCGCCACATAGCCCTTTATTATTTTCAGCTTTTCGCCTGGAAGTTCCTGAAGCCCCCCACAACTTACAATTGGCACCATTTGTTCGGCTGAACTCTTCAGGAGATTTCCATGCTGGTTTTCTTCAGCCACGATAAAGCTCCGCAGTCTAGCAGGCCGCTGTGAAGCCTGGCGCTTGGTTTTGGTTTATTTAGTAGCTGGACATCCTCAGAGCACCATCGGCCCATTTCCCAGGCGGAATGGCAAATGGGGACAGGCCTGTGGAAGGAACTGCTGTGTCTGGGCTTCTGAGATGCTTTGCAAGTCACTTCAAGGGTTTCCTCTCCCGCAGTGTTCCAGCTCCCGGTGGTTCCGTTAGCATCACTGAGGCGGGCTCCTGATGAGAGGTCCACTTGTTCATTTCCTTTGTTTAAGGAACGTGATATAAAAGAAGAAGCTGATAATGGGGTGATACTCAGGGAGAATCCAAGCATTTGAGCTCGTCCTCTGCGCAGTGACCCTTCCTCCCACCCCATTTTTTTTTTTCTGACTCATAGTAACCATTGCTGTCGATGGTGTGTACTGTGTGCAGAGCGCCATGCCTCACACTGTGCTTAGTTTGTCCTTGTAAATCTCCACAGTAATCTTGAGGCACAGGAATAGTTGACCCACTTTAGCATGAAGAGCCAGGGCTCAGAGAGATGAGGGGACTGGTCTAAGGTCACAAGCAGGTTAACACTGACACGGCAGTATCCGTCCTCCTTCCTCCATCTGTGAAGCTACTGGGACATCTCTGGGACAAGCTGCTGGTTCCATGTACCCTCCTGTCCCAGGGTTCTCCTGAGAGCTGAGGGAAATGCATGTTTTAAAAGTTAGTTGATGAGCACACAAATTTTATTAGGTGAAATCCTGTCTACTAGTGACAGGTGACTTCTGGGTGTCAGGTGGAAATTATAACTGGATTATATGATTTTTGAGTCGTTTAAATTTACATCTATTAAGATCATCTCCCCCAAACTCCTCACACTAAGGCATTAGGGTGGATTAGTGACAAGAAGCAATCAGACCTGACTGGCCCTCCTAGAGCGTGACTCATCTCTGACTCATGTCCGGTATTTGCACTCAGGAGGAAGTCCTTTCGGTTGCACTTTGGTGGCATTGGGATCTTTGTCCTTTGCCATCCTTGTCCCACCAAAGGGTATTTTTGATTGTGTGCCCTGTGGCTGAAAATGTGGCTGTGTCACAGGGTTATATCCCTTCTAGAAACCTAGTGGGGACAATGCCAAGGTAGGATCTGGCGGTCTTCTTGGGGCTTCAGGGCTCTCTTGTCGGTGCCCCTTCCCACACTGTGAGCTCCTTCCCCCCAGGCAGTAGCTTACCTATGAGGCTGTTTACCCAGGAGACAAGATATCTCAAAGGCAGGGAGCAGGATCAGATTGTGGGACATTCTGGGAATGGTGCCACAGAGCCAAGAGGAACTGTCAGGTGGATGGCGCAGACCAGTCCAAGCCCCAGCAGCCCCAGCAGATCTGCTTGACCTCAGCGCCCTGCAGATCACTGGGTTTCATCCTCACCTGAGTGCGTAGGGAGAATCAGATGACTGTTGCAGTCTTATTAAAAAATATTTTTTAGAGAGTGTTACGGCCTACATTCTCTAAGGCTCATGTGCTTTGAGCTTTGAACTGCAGAGAAAAAGCCAATCAGGTGGCCTTCAGGCTGGCTGCCCTTGTCACTCACTTGTCTCTCCTGTTATCTTGCAGGTCCCTGGTTGGGGTGAAGCGGGGAGGATGGGGAAGGCTTCGTGGCCCAGAAACTTGATTTGTGGAGCTGGGCCTGTGGCGTGGGATTGATCCCTGGAGACTGAGTGCATTTGTACAGCAAAGCCAGACCCCTCGATATTTAAATGCCATGGCGTTTTGGATACAGGTGCAGAGTCCCTGCAGGGCTGTTCGGAGGCAGGGCTGGGGCGAAGCTGAGGCTCCTCCTTTCCCCCCAGCCGCCCCTGCGTCAGCATCCTTCTCTCCTGCTGTCTGCCTTTGGCGGCCCTGCCCATGCTGTGCCCTCTAGCATTCTCATCTTGCCATTCTCTGGCAGACCCACCACCAGCGCCAGCCTTTCCTTACTCGTACCCTCTGCTAGTATTGTCTCATCCAGCTGAAGCCTTGTTCTTGCTAGCCATTAAGTGATGTAAACTTTGTGAGAAACAATTCCTAATTCGGTATTGATAGCCCACAATAGGAAAGGTATTAGCATGCATAGAGGTAGTTTTAAGTTTATTTTTATTCTATTTTTGGTATTAGAGATTGTACCCAGGGCTTTCACACTGAGCTACTTCCTCACCTCTTTTTTTTAATGTTTTATTTTTGAGACAGGGTCTCACTAAGTCACTAAGGTACCCAGGCTGGGCTTAAACTTGTGATCCTCCTGCCTCAGCATAGGAGTTCTAGGTTACAGGCACATACCAACATACCTGGATTACTTATTTGTTTATTTTTTTTGTTTGTTTGATATTTTTTATTTTTTCGAGACAGGGTCTCACTTTGTAGTCCAGGATGGTCCCAAACTCACTATAGAGCCCAGGCTGGCCTTGAACTCACAACAGTCCTGCCTAAGCCTCCTAAGTGCTGGGATTGCAGGTGTGTGCCATCACACCCAGCTTTTCTGGTGCGTGGGAATTGAACTCAGGGCCTTGTTCTTGCTAGGCAAGTGCTTTAACCGCTGTGCTGTTCCTCCAACCTGACTTTTTATGTTAGGTTGCCTCAGCTAGTGTCCAGTTTTTAAGTAACAGAGATTATAAGTGTGCACAACCATCTTGGCTTCTTTTTAAAAATAGCCTTTTCTATGACAATGATACTTGTAAATGCAGACAAAACAAACTATAGATATATAAAAATATACATATATCAATAAAAATCACTTATAATCTCTTTTAAGAGGTAACTTGGGCAATTGCATACCTTTCTAGGACTTCTTCCTTCTCTCTTTCCCTCCTCTGCTTTCAATACAGTATTTAATGGCATATGAAATATATCTTTCCCTATCAATAAGTATATTTTAATGGCATTTTATTTAGGGCCACATAGTATTCTGCAATGTGGACCTGCCGTAGTTTATTGCTGTGTCCAAGTTTGTGCAATCAGTGTTCTACTTGTTAAATGTTTAGACAGTTTAGAATGTGTTCACTTTATTTAGAAGTCAGTCCCTTATTAACAGCAGTACTGCGGCTATGTCTTTGCCCAGTGCTAGAAGCAGAGTGTGAGGTGGAAGGGCCCAGCACAAGTCGCGGCAGCAGGTGTAGCTCCTTGCTAAGGGACAGAGCTGGGGAAGAATGTGCACCGACTCGGGAGGGCGACAGCTCAGGCCACGCTGTGGCTCTGCTGCTTGTCATCGGGGACTTCCAGAAGATCAGTTAGCGGCTGGGCGTCCGTTTCCTCGAGGGTGCAGTGGGAGTGGCAGCTGACTGAGAGAACTAACTGTGATGACGTACGGAAAGAGGCCTTCACGTGGTACCTGCTTAATGAATGTGTCTCCCACCTTTACCTTTTCCTCATCTCCTCTTTCTCCAGTATACTTGGAAAGATCAGGCTGCTGTCACACAAGAAGGTGACACCCCGCCAGGTGACATTTGATTGAGCAGACAGCAAGCACTTTAGGAACAGGGGAGGGCTGTTATAGGACTGGCCTGGTTGAGGGTGCCCAGGAGGCCAGGCAGAGCCTCAGTGAGCTCCTGCTGAGTGGGTTCTTATTTCTAGGCATGAAGGAGTACATGTAGGGGTTCTATGGGGCAGGGTGAGGTAATAACCGCAATGGATGACTTATGCTTTGGGCCCAGAATGTTCTACGGGCCTCATCTATATTAGCTCTTTCATCTTCACGTATGTACCGTGAGATGGATGCTGTGTAATCTCCATTTTATAGATAAGGAAGCTGAGGGAAAGAGGAGTTAATTAACTCCTGGAGAGGTACACAGTGAGCTAGTGGCAGAGTTAGCTTTTGGTATCAGTCCGTGATCTTTTCCCTACGCTCAGTGCACAGTCATTGACCCTTTTCCGGACTCTTTGGGCACCTTGTGTATCGCTTAGCAGGGCAGGAAGTAATCCCACTAATATGGTAACATCAGGACTTGTCTGTCTTTTCAGTGAGCCTTCTGAGGGCAGGGATCCTATCACAGGCCATGCTGGTGCTCCAACCCCAGCACAGCAGTGCTCCCAAAGTGTTGATGAGTGGCCGGAGAAGGGAATGTGGGGTGTTCGTGCCAGAACTGATGATAGGCAACGCTGGCCAAAGCAGTGAGTGTAAACAGTGTGACTGGGAGCAAAGAGTAGAATGAGCACTGTGGGGATGTCAGGCTGAGTTACTCAGAGGGTGGCTGTGTATGTTGTCAGTGGTGAAGCAGTAGCTCCTGGAGACACATCTAGAGAGGTTGATCCATAGGTGGCCCTGAAGCCTGGTGACTGAGAGGAGCCCTTTCCTGTCAGCTGGAACATGGCGCTGACAACAGGAACAAACAGACAAGGCAAATAAGGCAGGTCACATGAAAGAAAACACCCCAGGACCTAGCAGGGGATGAACAAGACATAGGGTATGAGAGGGAGGACAGAGGGAGTGGTCATCATGACTCTTGGCATCTTGGGTGTAGGTGACTGAGACACTGAGGGAGGCTTAACTGGAATATTCTAAAAGGGGAGGTAGCAGGGTGGTAGTACATGCCTATAATCCCAACACTCTGGGAGGCTAATTGGGAGGATCACAAATTTGACAATCCACAGTGCTGGAAGGAGAGAAAGATAGAAAAAAAGGGAGAAAGGAAGAAAAGAAGGTGGATAATATGGGGAGAGTCATGAAACATGGACATAAAAAGCTTGTGGAAATGGCAGGACATCTAGGCAGGAAAGTCTAAACAAATGCTGGTAGACATTTGCTTTGCAGAAAGAACAGAGGAACTTATAGCTGTGAGCAAAACGGGCTACCTCACGTAAGGGGTGATGAGTCACACTATGTTGCTTGAGACTCACAAAGCCCGCTCTGTATCTGAGACCATGTTCATGTCAGATTTTCACAGGCCTGGCAGATGTATAGAGATCTCAAGAGGAGGATGCTGGCAGGATTCCAAATGGTGCGGGCTGCCATGCCTTATAACCCTTGGGTCTGTTTCTTGACTCTTTGTTTGCCTTCCCTAGAATTGTTGACAAGTCTATTTATTATTCAAATTACTCTTAGTGTAAGATAGAAAATAATTATAGTTACTGTTAAAGCTAATCAGAGACATTGGGCTTACCAGAAGGAAGAGTCAGAGACACTGCTGTGTATCTGATGATGGAAGAAGATGGTTCTCGAATCAGGAGCCCAGAATTTGAGTCTTTGCGTTGTTACTTCCTTGCCTTGAGCTTAGTTACATCACAAACCTTCCTTAAGCCTTCATTTCCTTGTCAAATGGGAGCAATAACAAGAACCTTTGAAGTTTTCTAAGAGGACTAGATAAGATAGCTTGTAAAAGCAATTAGCTTACTGCCAGATTCCTGTGCATTTTCAATAATTAATTTAATTTTTGGTTTTTTGTGGTGGTAGAGACTTACTCTCATATACAAGATCTTCACATTGATCAATATCCCCATCCTTTTTAATTTTAGTTTTTACTTTGATACAGGGTCTTGCTAAATTACTCAGTTGCCTAGGCTGGGCTTGAACTTGTGATCCTCCTGTTCATTCTCCCAAAGTGCTGGGATTACATGGGTGCCCAAAAAAATCTGGCTCAGTATATATTTCCTTCATACCAAGTCAAACTGAGGTCTTTACTTAACACCTCAGCCGAGTCCCTACTCATGTTCTGTGTAGTATCTGTTGACTTTGTCAGGGTCTAGAGAAGGAAACTGATGAAGGGATTTGCAAAAACGGCTGGTGTTTGCCGAGCACCTGCTGCGTCCCACAATCTGCACTGAGCACTTTACAAGAACAAAGTCATTCTGTTCCCACAACATCTTACGATGTGTGAACTATTATTATCTCCATTTCACAGATAAGAAGACCGACGCTTTGAGAGATTAAGTACCTGCCCATGTCGTGCAGTAAGGTAGCTGACCCATGAAAGCTGTCCCCAGATTTTGCCAGCATTTTGTTACTCTCATTAGCAGGGCAGGAGGCAATCCCACTAATATATTTGATGCTTTGGTTTGGGAGTTTCTCCATTTTTCTCTTGGGGATTGAGAATTAAGTCTTATAGTATTTTGGAATGAAAGGGTTTTGCCTATCTACATTCTTCTTGTTTTTAATTAGAAGTCACTTTCCTATATAGTGAATTCCTACAATAAGCAGAATGCTTTTCCTTGATGGGGACTTGCTGGTTCCTGGGACTGGAAAGATTTGGGTCTTTTTTTTTTTCTTTAATGAATTTGTTGTGGTAAAAAAAAAATTCACATGACATAAAATTTAGCATTTTTTTTGTAAACACATGAATTCCGAATTCTGTAACACATTAGAACCTTGGGGCTTGGGGAATCAGAGAGTATCTATGTCCACCCTTTTGTCAGAGGCTCATCTCTTTCCTATCTGACCATCTTGGCTTACTTTGAATGTATGTATGGGTTAATGCCAGGTCTAAAGGAATGTGGCTGTATTTAATAAAAAATCAGGATGTTACACCATACTTCTACCCCGGTCCCCTGTGTTCCTAATGTCCAGAGATTCAGTTTAAAATAAGCATCAGGAGTATCCTTTAAGAAGAAATGAGGCCACAGGCAGACAGCTGCTGACCTTACTGCCTGGGTTGGGTCTGGGTGTCACCAGCCCTGGGCAGATCCTGTGACTGGGAATCTACATTATTTTCCTATCCCAGTTGAGGGAATGGTGGCTTCAGGAGGTCTTCAGAGGCCCAAAGTAAACAGCTAGGAGTGGCCAGAATGGTGCAGACTTAGAGATCATCTCACTCGCTGTGTTTTACACAAGGAAAACCAAGACCAGGATGTCATGGGATTTGTCTAAGGGCACTTAGAAGGTTAATATCAGAGCCAGGACAAGTCCTGACCCCACACCTACAGAAGATCACCTCTCTTCCAACATCCAGGCTTTGAGGGCAGGGACAGGAAAGCCCATTGGGGCATGGGAATCCTGAACTTGCCCCAAGAGGGACATCTTGTCACTTCAACAGGAGCAGTTCTAAATATTCCAGGTCCTGGACCAATTTTGAAAGAACCTTTCTCACTTCAGCTGTATAGACTATTGCTGGCTCTTGAGAAAGCCTGGCCTTTTAAAATGGTCTTGGACATTAATGACCTCACCCCGAGAACCCGAGGCTGAGCTGGTGACGGGTGAACTCCGTCCTGGGTTTTGTCCGTGCGTGAGCCTCTCTCAGGGCCTTTGTCACTTTGAGCTACTCCCTACTCGAGGAGACTGACTATAGCTCTGCTGCACTTGCAGAGTCTGCAGGATGGCGCGTGGGGGACACTGAGCTTGCACACCAGCTTGGTAGGGAATGACTCTCCCCACCCAGTGGTGTCCGTGGGGCCTGTAGGACACCAGAGTCCACTCGGCGGGGCGAGATGGAAGGCAAACCGATGACAGAATCGTTGTGGAGCTGTGGGTGGAAGAAAGCCCCACGGAGGGAGCAGGATCTGGTCCCCGAGCCTAGGAGCGGGCGTCCTCGCGGGGGAGCAGGCTGCAGCAGCGTCCGCCCACGTGGCGGGGCACCTGGGCCAGCCCGAGCCACCCTGGGCTGCTGCCGCGCCCTGCCCCCTGCCACTGCCCACTCCTGGCCAAGCCCCACTAGGAGCAGGAGGGGAGAGAGGGGAGAGAAGCCAGTCACGGGGGACAGCTCCGGCGCTGCAGGCTGGCGGGGGGAGTGACAGGCCCGGGCTGCGTGGCGCATTCTCCAGCGTGTGCTGCAAAGGAAAACAGCCGGTTCAGATCCTGGTTCTGCTGTTGGTGGAGCTGCTTAAGCTCCTTCAGCCCCACGCCCTCCTCTGTAAAATGGGGTCTGTGCCGCCTGGGCTGTGGTGGGAGTGTGCGTGGGGATGGGAAGCCGCTGGCTGTCCGTCGGGCCGGCGCCCCTGAAGCACCACCGAATGACCGGTGCTGCGGGTCCCCAGCGTCCCGCACGGGGGAGTCCAGCAGCGGGGAGAAGCGGGTGCTGTCCGAAGGGCTGCGTGTCAGCGCCACGGGCGGAACTGGGAATGAGACGCGGCTGGTGACTCCCAGGGCCCTGGCTTTGTCTCCTGGACGCCCATCCTGTAATTGCTTTCAGTCGCTGCTTTCAGGCTCTGGGAAACCACTGGCTCAGATACCCACTGCGTGCTCCAAGTTGGGCTGATGAAAATGTGCCAGAGTCATTAAGCTATCAGTGGGGAAGGCGGCCGCTCTCCCCGGCAGGAAGGATTCCGCTGTCTGCTGCAGCCGGCTTTGTTCGCACCCGCTGCCCGCAGCCCCCGCCTCCTCACCCCCTTGCTCCTCCCCGCCGCCCCCGCCAGGGAGTGGGGTAGAATGCCGGAGGACAGGGGGCACGCTGGAAATGCGCTGGGGGCCACACTGAAGGCATCTGTGGCTCCTGCCAGGAGGTCCCGCGTGGACAACCCATCTCTGGCCTGGGCTGTGGGCAAACGCTATTTCTGCAGCTTGACAGATGGATCCGCCCCGGGGGGGAAGGAGAGGGGGGCAGGCGGGACCTCCCTTACTGTCACAGCCGTCACCCTCCACGTGCACCGTGCCAGGAACACAGAATCCAGGTGCTGGCTCGCCAAGGTGAACGGAAGGACCTTGGGCTGTGCCCAGGCAGGGTGGGTTGGCCGGTCCCAGGGGTGATGGCGTTAGAGGCGCGTGCCCTGGGGAGGGAGGCAGGAGTGCCAGGATGGGGCGCAGCCCTCTCTGCATGCTTCAGCAGTCTTGGGGCTCTGTCTGATTCCATACGACAGATATTTCCAGAGTGAGATTGCTGACATGATAAAAGGATAGCAGATGGTTCCAATACTTTATTTTCAGAATGTTTTTTCTCCACCTTTTTTTTTTCTCTACCACCACCCCAGACTTAAGAGGAGAAACGACTGGGTCTTTCCCTCCTCCTGCCTTTTGGGTTTATTCTCTTTCCTGAGCCCCTTTGATGGCAGTGGTGATGATGACAGCTGATGACGGCTGAGTCTTACCATGAGCTGGGCTCTGCTTTAAATGCATTCTCTCGTGTCACTCAACACAGTGAGGTAGGTGTGCCATCAGGATGAGTCGCTTTCCAGAGAGGCCTTCAAGGCACAGAGAGGTTTAGCGACCTGCCCTTGAGCACACAGGTAATCAACAGCAGAGTCACGATTTGATCCCAGGCAGTTGAAATGGTGCCTACTCATGTACCCCTTCACCCTCTGTGAGGGCAGGCCTGACCAGAAACAGGGCCAGAGCAACTGGCGGCGCTGCAACAATGACTGCTGAGTGCCTAATCACTCTAGGTGGACTTCCAAGAGTGTCTCAGAAGGAAATTTTATTCCCAACTCAAGGGTGCCTGGGATCTGGGTTCACTTTGGTGGCTTTCGTGCTATTGATTGAAGTAACTTCGTCCAGATCTCTATTCCCGAGTAGTGTATTTCCAGAGCTAGCTGCATAATGTGTGGGGCCCAGGGCAAAATAAAAGTGAGGGGGCTCATTATATAGTAAGCACTTCAAGATGGCAGCCTCAGAACATTAAAGCAAGTGTGAGGCCCTTCTGAATAGATTAACTTATCTGAATGCCTAAAAAGCTGGCCTTGGGTGTTTAGAGAGACAAGAGGTGTATTTGCCAGCTTTTTCAAACTAGTCAAATTAGAATTTCCAGTGCATTTCTCTCCACCAAAATGTGACAGTTTGATCCTGATGTAGTCTAGCCAAATTAAATCTTAGAAGTCTTAATTCTCCCTCTTGACCCTCTGATGAAGTCATTCGAAAGACCAGCTCTTAGGGTGAGCAGTTTTGTTTTGGGGTTGGCATGTGCTCCATTAGCTGTAGACCTGTCTAACCCTGCCTTACAAACTTGCCTAAATCTTGCTGCTTCCCCTTTAGCCCATGAATCTGAGCATGGCCCTACCTGTCTTCTCCTGACTCATTGGGCACTTCTGTCCACCAGCCTCCCTCTTACCAACTCCCGCAGCCATGCTGGAAGGAGTAGTCTACTGGCCTCACTTCTACCTCCTCTTTTCTAGGGGCATCCTACACCCTGTGGTCCCATCTCATCTTTCTGGCCAAGGTGACTTCCTAACTGCCACATCTGATCATCTCTTCTCAGTCTCCATCCCTTTTGACCCTTCTTAAGCACCTGACACTATTGTGGCTCTGTCTGTGTGCCTAAGTTGACTCCTCTTTAAAATCGGAGCAGGGTCGTGGGACTGCATGCCTGTAATTCCAGCTCCTAGGAAGGCAGGGGCAGGAGGATTGAAAGCTCTAGACCAGGCTGGGTAATGTAGAGGGTCTCTGTCTCAAAATACAATAAAAAGGGATCTCAATAGTTGAGAGCTTCCCCAGAATGTGGAAGGTCCTGGGTTCAAACTCTGGAATTGAGAAAAAACAAACAATGGAGATATGGGCTACCCCAAGAGTGTGTTTACTTGACTTCCTTGAATAAGTCTCATGGAGACCACTCTAGAGCTTTGACTGGTGGCCTCGCTGTGCTGTCTTGAAACCCTACTCTGTGTAGGGTTGCTCATGCTCCCGTGAATCTTACAAATTAAAAAAAAAAATCCATTGTCTTTCTCTACCAGTCTCTTAAGGCATTGATGTTTTCTGAAGTTCTACTCCTTGCCTGCGCTTCTCTTTTCTCCTTGCTGTCTCTCTTGGAACATTTTTTTTTTACACCTAGGACTTCGGCTGCTACCCTTCCAACTTCCCAATCCGCATCTCTTTCTCCCCCAAACTTCAGGAGAATAAAGACAACCCAGATTAACCTCATTGTCTTCCTTCCTTCCTTAAGTCTGATTTTCCTCCTACATCCTTCTCACCAGTTCCCCAAATCAGGAACCTGGGCACCTTCTCGGCTTCTCTTGTCACACAACAGGCCTCATGCTGGTCGCTGGAGATGCGGTGTGTGTGAACACACAGGGCCTCCACGCTGGCTGCCGGTGGGAGAGATGAGTGCTGATGCATGATTAGTCCTAGCAAGGTAGAAAACCAGGGTCCTGATTTTGATTGGAAAGACTTCCCTGGGGAAGGACATCAAAATGGAGATCTGAAGGATGATTAGTTGTTCATCAGGCAAATTGGGGTTGGGGGCCATGCTAGGCTGGGGGAAGAGCTTGTGCTGAGGCTCTGTGGTGGGAGGAAAACTGAAGAAATAGGCCGGTGGGCAGGAGGAAGTGGATCGGATGTTGCTTGCTTAGGAACGCTGTGTCAGTCTTTGCCGGCTCCTCCTTGCTTTCTTCAATCTCTTTCCCTCAGAGATTCTCTCCCAGAAATCGTCATTGTTTCACCCACAGGTGATGCAAATAGCTCCTTGCCACCTCCATTGTCTTCTGCCCTCTAATCCTAAGCAGTACTCTTAACATATAAGTCTGATTAAGTTGGTCCTCTGGGTAAAATCCTCAGTATCTCTCTCGTTGTCAGGATGAAGTCCTGCCCAGCGACAGCTCCTCACAGGAACCCCAGCTCCTCCTCCACTCTGGCTGTGGTGAACTTCTTGCAGTCCTCCTGCTGTGCCCCTCCTGTGCTGGGGAAGGTGTGCTCTGGGGCCTGGGCTGCTCTCTCCTCCCTTGTCTGCTGGTGAAGCCTGGCTTGTCTCACACGTGGCAGCACCAAGATCCTGTTCTGGGAAGCTGTGTCCCCATACTCAAGTCATCTTTTGGCTTCTCCTTTACACCTCTCTCCATAGTATCTGCTCCCACTACTGTGTCTGCCATCACTGTCTATATGCCTTGTATACAGGAGTGAGTGCTCTGCTAGACCGTGGATTCTCTGATGGAGGGATCTTATCTTTGTCATCTGATGCACAGGGTGGGACACATATTAGGTGTTTAATAAATGCTTTGGTGAATTGAAGATCTGGTGAATGACATGATAGGATCAAGTGGTAAAAGATGAAGGTTGCTCCAGAGGGCTTTCAAGGGGCATTTGACTTCTGGACCTCCCTGAGTGTTCTGAGTCTGGTTCTTTTAATGATCAGTTACCATTCTCAGCCTGTTTCCACTGCCTGTACCTGCTGTGGCCACCCACTAGAAAGGGTGGGTCAGGTCTAAATAGGTTCAGTCATCAGACTCTTCTGGGCCACCTGGACTGTGAAAGTCCAGACAGCTGAGTCCCACTCCCAGAATTTCTGAGTCAGTAGGTCTGGGGTGGAGCCCCAACTCTGCTTCTGTAACAAGTTTTCAGATGATTTGGTATTGGAGGTTTGGGGACTATACTCTGAGTTTTTCTGTTCTAGCAAAAGGGTTTGCTTCAACATTATTACTCTTGACCATGTTGGGGAAGGAGCTAGAGGGAGTTTTATTGTTTGAGTTTGGGTTGGTGGATTTTTAAGAATCATTAGTATGGGATTAGCATGGCTTCACGGGTGGGATTCCACAGGCTTACCTCTGCCGTTGCCCCATGGCTTTCCCGCAAGATGTTTCTGTGTTCATTCATCAACCAGTCAACAAATAATATTTTGCAGTATGTGCATGGCCAACAGATGAGGTGGAATTGTTAGTGTCAAGATGTGAAACTGTCCTGAAGGGAGACCCTCCAGTGCAGACCAACAGTGACTCTAGGGGTTCAAGAGAGAAATGCCTACACTGATGGGTAGCAAGTTCCCTCTTCCAGAAATTGTCCCAGAGCAAGTTTTTAGAGAATCAGTGGGAACAAAACAGTTGGATAGGTTGTTGGATCAAGTGATCATTCAGACTTTGAAATTCAGTGATCAAGGAAAAGAACAATGATTAGCGTGACAAAAGTCCCAAATGAATACTGTGGCATTTATAATGGGTGGATCTGTAGAGGCAGCCAAGCCCTCCTGTGTAAATTCTGATCCTGTTATTACTTTTTGTAGACGTTTGTTATCAACTGCATGCTTGGCGACTACATGAATTTACAGCCAGCTACTCCATGATCTGCTGCTTAGTGACCTCTAACCATTTAAAAGGTTAAATGGTGTAAGCCACAAGCAGGCTCAGAGTGCATCTCAGGGGCCTATTTGGGTCCAGTTTACTGAGTCCCATGGAGCTGAGATGCATGGCACCATTTTATAAATGTTTTGCAACATTTATGAGAGAGAAAGGGACAGAGAGAGACAGAAGGCCTTGAATTTATAGTTGCTGGCCACCAGCTTGAATTTCAAGCTCTCATTTTACCTTGCCAAGGAAGTCTATCACCAATTTCGTAGTAAAGATAAAATATCTTTATTGTAGATAATAATTGTAGATAATAATTCCGTAGTAAAGATAGTAATTCCAGATTCCACATGAAGTAAACTTCCTCTTTCAGAGGTACCTGCAATGTGGCAAATAAAGCTGATCTTGCTCCTTACTTACCACCTACTGAGCATCTATTATGTTCTGAATACTGAGTGAGGTGCTCTACAAATATTGTTTATAATTTCTTTATTCAGCCTTTGAGGTAAGTATGATAATCCTTGTTTTAGAGAGAGAGCACAGAGAGATGATATGCCTTGCCCAGTCTCACACAGAAGTCTTCAGTTCATTTTTGGAAGTTGACATAACCATAAAATTGAAACCTGATAAAGATAGTCTAAAAATTATAGATCTATGTCAAGTCTAAGTACTCATACAAATTCAGTATTAGTAAATTAAATATTGCAGTATATCGAATGAATAATATACTCAAATCAAAGGGAATGCACTCAGGAAATGCAAGAATGGTTCAATAATAGAAAATATGAAAAAGTAACAAAAGTCGCAATATCAACAGATTAAAGGAGTGTCATGTATAGGGGATGCTGAAAGGACAGTTGATAAAATTCTCTTACAATAAAACTAAAACAATAATAATAGGAATAACTTGTATTTACTAAAGGCTATTAATGAGCTATGCAAGTCATTCTAAACAGCAAAACACTAAATTCAACTTCATTAAAATAGAAAATGCTTGATTTTGTTACTTAAAAATATTGTCCCAGTGATTATTAGAAATGAATGAAACTAAAATATAATAGTTTATATGAACATGGGAAAGAAGAGATGATGTCTATTTTTTGACAAAACAGATAACAAGTCAAAGCAAAATACTCCCAGGAGCATAGCAGGAGAGAAAGCCCTAGAAGAAGGCATTTTGATATCAGGCGACGTAACTGCTCGCTAGCAGCTTTTCTTCATATAGTCAGGGTCACATGCTCTTTGCACCTCAGCTGCCAAAACTGAGATTTGACCCCCGGCCTGATGCAGATGTATGTTCTCTTCCCTCTTGTGAGGCATTTGTGCTCATGGGCAGTGCCAGTGCCTCTTAGAACCTGTAACTCTCAAGTGGTCCAGCAGAGCAGGTGCAGCCTGTCAAGACCTTAAGACTTCTTCTGCTCGCAGTCCCAGCCCCTGAAAACTGAGCCACTGGGCTGAGCATTGGGGGAGGCTGAGGGTGGCTGTTAAGGCCTTTTAGCCAAGCCTCTGCTCCTAGAGTACTTGAGCCATCCCAACAGATTCCACGGTTCTGACCTCTTTGCGTCTCCTTTATTTTTTTCCCTTTATAGTAACAACACTGGAGTCTTGTTGTTACAATGATGTTGGTTTCATTAGGGGGCTGGAAGAGGGCATTGAGGATGAGTTTTAAGAGAAGCCCCGCCCTGGGGTGGATGGCTGGTGGAGCAGTCACACCCCCGGGGAGTTAGAACAGTGGCTATCAAAGTTGCTGACTGTCATTTCTTATTTTTCCCTCTTTTCTAGTCTGTGGCAAGCGCTACAAGAACCGGCCAGGACTCAGCTACCACTACGCTCACACCCACCTGGCCAGCGAGGAGGGGGATGAAGCCCAAGACCAGGAGACGCGGTCCCCACCTAACCACAGAAATGAGAACCACAGACGTGAGTCCCCACTTGGGAGGTTGGGGTGGTGTGGGGTGGAGTGGGCAGGAGAGCGAACATTTTTTTTTTAACCTCTGCTATTTTCTGGTGGCAACAGTGGGTTGGTCTCGATGTTCTGTCATGACTGGATTCCTCAGCTCAGTCGGTCAGCACCTGTATGGTTCAACCAAGCAGCCATCGTAGAGTGAGCTGGGCACAGCTCGCACACTTTGCTGTGCTCTCGCTCCCTGAGGGAGGAAGAAAGAAGCAAGTGATCAGCAGAAGGGGAAGGTCTGTAGTGGCCACTGTCAAATGCCGTGGTTTCCTTGGCTGTAGAAGACCCGCTTATCCCTGGGAGAGTAGGTTGGCCATGGCTCTTGGTAATGTTGCTTCAGAAAATCCCAATATCTGCTTACCCTTCGTCTGTGTGTGTGTTTACATTGACACACACTATTTATTGCCCTGTTTCTGGGGCTTAGAGGTGTCATAGTGTTGGTACAGGACTCTCCTGTACCCAGAAAAGATCCTACCTAGAGCCTCAGACTCTTTGCTTGAGCACTCAAATGGCAAATGGGATCTGGGAGGAATATTGCTTAGTATGACAATTTACTCAGAAGACTCAAAATGGTCTGAGTGCTGAAGATTCGTATTTCCACGTCTGCTTATTCTTATCTTCTTTAACTCTCAGTTACAAATTACAGGATCAAAAAGGGGCTTTGCACATACTGCATCATTTCCCTTATAACACCCATGAACAATCTCTGTTTCAACCCTAGAATGGGATATGGAGATTTAGGAGCTTGTTTCAGGATATGGACCATGCTGAGATCACTTAGGGAAGGATGTTTGTGGGTGTACACTGTGTGAACAATGTAATGCAATTAAAAGAATTAGATCTTTAAAAATATTCAGACTATAAAATCTAAAGATGTCTCTGGTACATTTCAGTCAATCAGCTTGACTAAGGTCAGTTGGGTTCCTTCATCAAGTTTTTGAAATAATGCACCTGTGAACAAGACCATTCTCTGGGTTTGCGTGTGGCTTCCCTAACCCCCATCCCACTTTCCACTTGTAACATCGCCTTCTTTATTAGTTTGCTAGGGTTGCCATCACAAAAAGACAATAGAATCAGAGGCTTAGCCAATAGAAATTTATTTTCTCACAGTTCTGGAGGTTGGAAGTCAAGGTGCCGGCAGGGCTGGCCATCTCAGAAGATTCTCTCCTTGGCTGTAGATGGCCTCCCTCCAGCTCCCTCTTTGCGTGCTCTTTCCTCCCTGTGGAGACATGTCCTTGGGTTTCTTTTAGGTCCAAATTTACTGTTCTCATAAAGCTACCAGTCATATTGGATCAGGAGCCTCTCTAATGACCTCATTTTAACTTTACTTCCTCAATGATCTCTCTTTCAGACTCTCTCCAAAGATAATTGTGTGCTGACAGTCGAGGGTTAAGCTTCCACAGAGGACTTTAGGGTGAGGAACACAATTCAGTCATAACACCTTCTGTAATTCTTTCTCACTTTTAGGGTTCTGCCTTTACTGTGACAGACCTTTCTTTTCTCACTTGACTATTGTCATCCAGGAAGAAGCGGGTGGTTTTGGCCCCTCTCTTCACCAGCTCCGGAGAAGCTATACCGAGGTCTCTGCCTTCCCCTTGGGAGCAGCTCCCTTTCTCCAGTTCCCTTACTCCTTCGGAAAGGGAACTACACTGACCTGTGCTCAGGCCGATACTTACTTTTCCTTTCCCTGCTCTGAATGACCAAGAGGTCACAGGGAGCTGTTGCTTCCGACCGAAGGAGGCTCAGCGTAATCTCCCTGGATTTGGGCTACTATGTGGAAAGTATTTATAGTGATTGCTGCTGTCTGTGAAGTGTTTATTAGCGTGGTATTATTTCTCACACCCCCAGTGCCTGCTTATTTCCTAATATCTCCTCGATATTAGGCCGTATTTTTTTCCTGCTCTTGAGCGCCTGGCTCAGGCGTATGGAATGCTGTATTTTGTCTGTGTCTTGTTTTCTCGGGTTCTCCTGCAGCCTGACTACAGTGAGTGATGTGTGGTGTGTGTGTACATGTATGTGCACATAGGCACATGTGTGTGCGTGTGGTCTTGGCAATAGCAGAGGAGGGTATGTTGCTGACAGGAAGTGGAAGGAGTCACTTCCTCCCCAGCTGTTCCTGCTGTCCCCTCCAAGCTGGCTGTTGACTTCTGAGGGTGGCATTGGCATATTTTATTCTGCCCACCAGGATCTCCTCAGGAGCTGTCACTGACAGGAGTCTTCTGCCTCCTTGCGTCTTCCCTCGGAGGCCACATGGCCTTACTTATTGAGGACGCGGTGCCTGCCTATCCTTTTCCTCTGTGGAGACGCCTCCTTGAGGAACAGTGTGATGCTCGCGCCCACCTCCGTGGGCCTGCGGGAGAGCCCACATCTTTCAGCTCCTCTCTGTCCCCTTTCCTTTATCACACCGCTGACAAGAAGCTGGATTTTTCACAAAGGATCATTTGATAGGCCAAAAACATTGAACCTCAAAGGAAAGAATAGTGGTACCTGGCATGGTCTGGGGCTGCCTCGCAGAAAGAAGGTTCCGGAACCTTCACACAGGTTTTTCTAACAGAGCTCCCCCTGAGAGCTCTCTGATTAACCCCACTTCCCTCCTGATGAGGGCACGGCAGAAAGGCTCTTAGTGTCTGGAGAAGCCCCCTGTCCCCTGTCCCCCCTTTCTCTGGACAAACCCCAAGCTGCGGCTCTGTCTGGGTTTTTATGGCACAGGCACCACTGATTTGGTTGCTGCTCCGAATGTGTGCTGTGTCCTCCCCCATTCTCCCAGTAAGGAGCCCCCGCCACTTCCCCGTGGGCGCTAATTGCCAGCGTCATTAATACCCAGTTGTTTGCAGCTCCCACTGTTTGGGGTCTGGGGTGGGCCCCCATCCAGCCTGCCCCTAAATGCCACTGGGGCTGTGTGGTGAATTAAATATGACAGCTCAGCAGCATCCGGAGGCCTTAGCGTCGTGATCCTCCCTGGGCAAGGCTTTGGGAGTGGGGGAGGGAGGCGGGAGCTTAATCCAAGAGGCTAATCTGTGGCTCCCCCAGGAGAAGGTCTGGACGCTAGTGGAGTGGAAATGCTGACTCCCCCCTTGCCGAGCTACAGGGTGACCCAAGCTGTGCTCGGGAGAGAACAGCCCTTAGGACTCAGGAGTCTGCGGGGCCGTGGGCAGCTGGCTTGCACCACCTGCAGCAGCAGAGACCTTTCGACTTTGGTCCTCCTGCTGTCCCTTGCTCTGTCCCTGCCAACTGTGTCTTTGGAAAAGTCCATTGCTCATCCTGGCGCCTGCTGTTGCTGCTGCTGTTGAAAGGGCAGAGGGGCGGCTGCAGCCAGCACTGACCTTCCCTCGTGGCCCCTGCCCAGCTGCCCGAGCTGCCAGCTCAGCAGCTGACTGTCACTTCTCCTGTCCTCCCGCCCCTCCCAGCAGATGCACTCTCCCCTTTGTTTCTCTTCTGGTGTCTCATTTTCTCCTGAGTATCCGTTTTTGTGTCTCCTGTAGATGTGTCTCTGTGCTCTGCCCTCTGTGCCTCAGTGGTGGGCAGCCAGGGATGCTTGGGCGCTCCCCCTTGATTGGGAGAACCCTCCAGATGGCGTCTTCCTTACTTGGGCTGCGGCCCCTCCTCTTTCCACATGACACTGGAGTCTTATTTCTCCCTCCATTTCTCTTACCACCTTCATCTACTTTCTGGAAAGCAAATGTCATGTGGAACTGTGTGTATGTATGTACAGACACCCCACCACCACACACACACACCCATGTGTCCAAAGAACAGAAGCCTGGGGGGATCAGTGTTCCCGTAGGTGCCACTCACACATTCTGTTGGGATACCTTAAATGCAATTGTAGTGAACGAGACTTGACAAATCTCAAGAAAAGTCTGGCATTTTCAGAACTCTCTTGAATTTTCTTTTACATCCTCTGCACAGTCAGAATCTATTATAGGTAATGTTTTCAAGATAGTTTTCGGGGTGCAGGTGGACATTTACAAAGTCCTGAACTAAGATTAGACTGCAGTGTAAATAAATTCCATGCCAGAAGACTGACTATAGATGGGTGTCCCTCTTATAAAATGCACAAAAATAATAACATAAAAAGGCCCAAACATGAATGGCAGAGTAGAAAGAGAGGCAAAGGTCAGATAGGAAAGGAATGAACCTCTGAAAAAGGGATGGACACAGACACTCACCAATTCTCCAAACTCCATGGTTCTAATGTGTCACAGAATTTGGAATTCACGTATTTACCAAAAAATTGTTAAATTTTATGTCATGTGAATTTTTTTACTAAAATTAAAAAATAAATAACAAAAAAATTCTATGCCACCCATCCTTCTGTGCACGCATCCATCCATGGGCTTGGTATCAATGCATTGAGTACTCACCACATCCTGAGGTTGAGAAGTACAGACGTAGTAGAAAGGCATGGCTTTGCCTTTGATGCCCAAGTAGGAGAGTTCAGTCAGGTGTGTACAGAAAAGTAAGGTGCAAAGGGCATAAGGGCACAGTGTTTCTTCTGTGCCTCAAGATGGTTGTATTCTGAGTAAGGACTCAGAATTACTTGGGACTCAGTAAAAGGCAGACTGTCAGGCTCCACTTGGCCTTCTAACACAGAGACCCAGAAAGACCAGCGTGGATGTTTTAAAATGCTTTCCAGGGTCTGCATTAAAGCTTGAGGACCCCAGCACTGGGGGGGGGGGGGGTTGTATGCAAATTCTGGAGGTGACATTCAAACTAGCCCTTGAAGAAGGAGGAGGAATTGTGCCAGGATCTAGGAGGGAGCTGTATTGGTATGAAAGAGCATGGTATGTTCAGATATTTGGCTGTAGGTGGGTCTGATGGTAGGATTGAACTCGGCGGATGCAGAGGAGAGGTGGAAATACAGACAGGGCCCGCAGCTGGAGACATCTTCTATGCTATGTTGCGTAGTGTTTACCCTGTAGGAAATAGAAAGTCACAGTAGCCATTAATAGAAGGCAAGAATGAATGATTTATAAAGAAATTCATTCAAAGTCTTATTCTTCTATGCTGTAACTGTTTTATTTAATAGCGTAAGTAAAGGTATTATGTTTTCAATAACACATTTGGTGCTTCTAAGAGGGAAATGTTTTTAAAAATATAGTTCTGTTAAATTTATTTCAAGCTTATTTTTCAGGTTCGTGGAACTGAAGTTGGGGGTGTCCTAGGTTCCCGGAGGTCGGTCTTCTGTGCAGTGGTGCTGTGTCAGGGGCAAAGTTAGGCTTTTTGTCTTTCTTGTGGGTGGAGGCTTAGCCCTTCTATGCCTTTAGAGGGCACGTTGTACTTTGTGGAACTGTAAGGGGAAAACTGAATTGATTAAGGATAATGTCTGCTGATTAGATAATCTGGAAATTAGTCTGATAATGTGCAAATTATCTAAAAGCAGCATATGATGTCATTGTCACACTGATGGTGAAGATTTAACAGACGTTAGTCTTCTGATATCTCTGTCCTCTAACATATGGCTGAGGGGCAGCTAGTATGACTTCAGAAGCTAGGTGAAAATTGCCTTTGAAATATGCTTTAAAAATTTTTACCACTTTGAAAGTTGCCCGAAGAGCCATGAAACCCTCTCATTCTACCACTTACCCAAACTTGATATTTGAATTTACTGAAGTTATAGAGGAGAGAGGGAAAACATCAGATCTGGGGCTCTTTTGGGGGAGGTAAGTTGCTTCAGGCCTCCAAAAGAGTAAATTTGGAAATTAGCAACAGGTGTTCATTAGCTGAGTTATTTAACTGAACAGTTTATGGACTGTATGGTGATGAACTTCAGGGGTTTCTCTGGCCCTTGGGGTATAAAGTCCTTGGAGGTTATTTTCTATTCCCATGGTTCATACAAACCCTTGTCCCAATGGCTGAGAGAATGGCTTAGGAATTATTCAGTCCAGATTGTGTTTTGTGACTCTGCCACCCTTCCATGTCCTGGCTGTAGTAATGTGGGTCATTTACTTACTGTTTCCTGCTCCTCAAATGAGTTGCCTTCTTTGTAAAATAAAGATAATAATCATCCTGACCTCGTGGGGTTACCATGAGTCTTAAGTGGCACAATGTGTGTTGGGGGAACAAGTTGGCACCTTGCCTACACATTGTGAGGGCTGATATTCCACCTCTGTCCCATTTACATGAACAGAACATGTCCATGACCACAGATGCTTAATGTGAACCAAGGTCCCTAACCAAGGCAACGTGAGGGGATTTTTCTGCCACTGAATCTGACTGCCCACAAGGACTCATTACCGTCAGTTGTAGCTATCAGAGCTTAACCTGGTCTCAATATATCCTTTGTCAAATTTAGATATAGGACACTGTTTAGTTACTTTCTCATAGCTAGGACAAAATACCCAATATCCACAATTTAAGGGAGAAAAGATTCATTTAGTTCACAGTTTCAGGAGGTCTCATGGACATGGTGGAGGCACGTGGTAGAGGCTGGAGAGCTGCTCACCCCATTGCAGACAGAAGCCACGTGAAGCAGGAGTAATTAAATACCTAGAGACTCAGGCAAGGCCCAAGCTTTCCCAGGAAGAAGCTATAACAATGTCTCCTCATTCTTCCTTTATTTAGTTCAAGCTGGCAGTGGGTTCCCCTCTCTCACTTCCTGGCCCACAAGTCAACAGCACAAACCTGAAAGCTTTGCCCTGAAGGCAACCCCAAGTTTTAACAAGTTGACACAAAGTCTTCAGGTCAAACCCCAACCTTTCCAGCCAAGCCCTCCCTCCCAACAGCACCAAGTTTCACAGTTACCATTTGGGGGCACTCCAGATCCAAACCATAGCAGACACTGGTCTTTCTGTGCAGAGTAAGTCTGAGAGTTTATCGAGTACTTATTATTTGTATACTAATTGTGGGATAAGTGTAGTTGGGACAAGCAAACAAACAAAAGCATGGTGTGATCACTGCCCAGGTAGAACTTTCAGGGTAAGAGAAAATAGACAAATGAGTAAAACCCAGCTAGAGAAAGTCGTGAAGTGAAGCATAGATGAGTGTGGTTGTCCTTGAATAACTGTGTCATAGCCCCAAGATTAGGTAGGTCTTCATGTGTCTGTCTCTTGGCTTTCTTTGAGCCTCTTTGATTTCTTTGATATTTTTAAATTATTAACTAAAATGTTGATATTGAAAAGTTTCATGTACAGAGCAACAATGATGAACAACAATAATTGCTAGCATTTCTTGAATGTATTGGATACTGTTCTAAGCCGACCACATTTATCCCATACGATCTTCACAATAGCTCTAGAAAGAACATGCTGCATTCCCTAGCAGACAGAGAGGTACACAAGACCACGTGAGGGACCCAGGGAAAGGTCATGAGCCATGTGTCACTTCTTGAAAAACTTACTTATTTAGGTCTCGCCCCCCCACCCAACGTTAGAAATAAAATTATTTTACATGAAGGAAAAAGAAAGAGGGAAGGAAGGATGGTGCTAGGCACTTTCCACACATCATCTCGTGATTTTGCAAGTCTGTGAGGCATGTGCTGTTATTATTCTCACTAGGCAGATAAGGAAACTGAGGCTCAGAGATATTTGAGTATCTTGTCCCAGGTCATACAATGAGATGGAAAGTAGACATATGAATGGCTTTGTGTGGAAGCCATTCAGGTCTGTCAGGACATTAGAACCCCAAGTGATGGACCCCTGGCCCAATCTTCACTCTTTCTCATGGTTCTATTGGTGGCCCTTAAGTACCTGTTGGCCAATTGTGAAAGGCATCATGTTTCAAGTGGTTTTTCAGCAGAGACAAATGCATTAACAAACACTGTCTTAGTTAGCCTGAACTGCCAGGACGAAATTCCAGACTTCGTAGTTAAAGCATCAGAAATTTCTTTTCTCTACTTCTGGAGATGGAAGTCCAAGATCAAGATGACAGCAGAGTTGGTGTCTCATGAGTGCTGTGTCCTTGATTGTAGATGGCCACTTTCTTGCTGTGTCCTCATATGGCCTTTCCTTGAAGTATGTGTACAGAGAGAGAAAAGTAAGCTGTTTGGTATCTCATAGGACACTAATGCCATTGTGTGGTCCCACCCTCCTGACATTACCAAACCTATTTACCTACCAAAGGCTCCATTTCAAATAACATCACCTTGGGGGTTATGGCTTCTACAATGTGAATTTTGAGGATGTAGGGGACACTCTTCAATCTATAACAGGCACGTTTACTCTTCAAAGCTCTTCTCTAGCTTTTATGTTTGCAATGGTTATATGGACTCCATTCTTTATAAATTCTTATTGAGATTTTTAATTGGTAAATACATTTATTGTATAAATAAAACACACATCACTTTATTCCATAATCTGCCTGGATTTTTCTCTCTCAGCATCTTTTCTAATCATTTTTCTCTTTTTATGATCTTGTTTATTTTTTTTTTAAAGTTTTATGCCTAAAATGCAAGTCTTAGGCTTTATCTTTGGTTCATTGCTTTGTTTTATCAGCTCCAAAATATATTGTATGTCTGCCAGCCTCTCTCTATCTCTTGGCCATGATCAACTTTTACTTTTGTCTTTAAGCTTCCTTGTTGGTTTCCCCACTTTTGTTTTTGCCCCTTACAATCTCTTCTCCAGGAAGCCAAAGTGATTTTAAGGCATTACATAGATCATACTACACCTGTGCTCACAATGCTTTATACACTTGAGTACAATCCACACTTCACCACAAGGGGCTGCATTTTGCCAAGCAAGGGCAGCAGCGTCTGTGTCACCTGGGATCTGGGTGACTAGCTTGTCCATGTTTAGCCAATTGTAGTAGAGAAATCCTACCCTTGACAACTCCAGTTCATAGGCAAATCTGGGCACGTGGCCTCCTTACTGGAGAGTTTTTAAGACATGTGAATTTCAGGCCCTACTCTGTTCTGTGAATTCCAAACTGAACTTTTTGGAGATCCTTAGGTTATTTGCACAGCAAAATTTGGGGAGCCCTGGCCTATAAGGTCCTTTGGAATTGCCAGCCTCTTGGACTTGACTTCCCTTGTGTGTGTACCCTAAGGAGTCAAATAAGGACCATGCTATCTGGGATCAGAGGCAAGATAGCTACTTACTAACTCTTGGCTTTAGCCTGGCTGTGTAGCCTTCTTGTTGCTCAAGTGTTACCTATGTAAAACCAGGATATTAATGGCATCTATCACTTGGACTATGAGAAAATTAAATACATTAATTCATATGAATCACAGTGTCAACATGAATGTGTATGACACTAAATACAAAGTCATGTGACTGTCATGTGCTTTGCTAGATCTATGTTATAATTTGGACATCTTGAATGTCCCCTAAAAGTCCATGTAGTGAAGGCTTGGTGCCCAGCCCTTGATGCTACTGAATAGTGATGAAACCTTTAGTGGGTGGGGCCTAGTGGAAGGAAGGAAGCTAGGTCACTGGGTGCCTATCCTTGGAGTGGATAGTGGGACCCTTGTTCCTTCCTGTTTCTCTTTTCTTCCTGGATGTTATCAGGTGGATAAGCCTCAGATGCCACAAACTCCTCCAGTGTTGTATGGGCCATCCCAGGTCTGATGTAACAAGGTCATGTGATATGGACTGATTGACCTCTGAAACTGTGAGCCAAAATAAGCCTTTCCTCTGCTGAGTTGATTACCTCAGGTGTTTGCGACAGCAACAGAAACCCGAGTGACATGTTGGTTTTCAAGCTTGAGGATACAACTGAACCTAGAGAGTTTCTTATCACACAGACTACAGAATCCACCCTCAGAGCTTCTATTCAGTAGGTCTGAAGTAAGCCTAGGAATCTGCATTTTTAACAAGTTCCCAGGTGAACATTATTTTAGAAAACTCTAGCTTTTGAAGACTGATGTTCAGTCCATCACCTTCCTTTTAATTCCTTTGCTTTTGAATGGGTTGTCAGGTAGCTGGCCTGGAATCATGTTCTACTGTGGAATCTAAAGGTTAGAGTTGGTTTTCCTTCTTTTCTTTTTTAAAAACATATTTTATTTTTAAAAACAGACCATAATTCTATGTATTTATAGAGTGCCAGTTGATTCTTCAATACATACACACATCACATAATGCTTGCATCAGGGTAGGCATACCTGTCTCCTCAAATGTTATCATTTCTTTGTGGTGAGAACATTTGATATCATGTCTTTAACCTTCTGGAACACACAGTACATTGTGTTATCTATAGTCAGGCTACTGGGCAGTCATAGCCCACCAGACCTGATGTTTGATATGTCCCGTTTGCGTACAACTGGATGCCCCGTCGTCCCTCTCTTCTTGGTTCTTTCCCCAGCCTGTGGTAACCACGATTTTACTCCCCACTTCTGTAAGGTCACTTTTTGCTCTGACCCACATAGGACTCACCTCTCTGGCTCCTATCCCCTACCACCTAGCCTGCCTTTTGGATGTGTCCCTGTGTCTGAAGCCTAGTGCCTCCACTGTGTTGCCCTTCAAGTCCCTGGTCTCTTGACTCTTTCCCAGTCCTCAGGTCTGAAGCACAAGGTTCAGACTTTTCATTTTTTAAAAATATTTATTTTAGTTTGAAGGACACAGAAAATGTGATGAGTTTGTGGAGTGAGTTCAGAGGTGGTGGTGGTGAGGAGTTGTGGAGAGAGACAGGGCCAGGCAAAACAGGAGAAGGCTTGGTGATTTCTAACCATTACCATGGTAACATCTTGACAGCTTTAGTAGATGGCACTTATCCAGCTCTGACACACCAAGACATCCTGAAATTCTTTAAGAGGAATGACACCACATTGTTTGGAGCTGTGTTTATAGTTACTTTCAAATTAATGCTTACCCCTTCAATGACTGATTGGGTTGAGAGTTACAGATTGCTGTGCCAGAGTGTGAACTGACCCTCAGGACCCTCCAAAATAGAAAAATCTCAATGCACTTTTTCTTACCAACATTGAAAACATTTGTTAAGCTTTATTTGGTCTTCTCACTCTTCCAAAATATTAATCATCACAGACCAGGGCATTGTGGCCTAAGTCTGGAGCACAAAGAACACTAGTGCTGGTGATATGGTATCCCAACTCCTAGAAAGCTGTTGCAACCTTTTGTGCTACTGAAAATTGCAACTCTAACCAAATGTAGGCTAAACTTTCCTTACCTGAAATGCTTGGACCAGTAGTGTTTTGGATTTGGGATTTTTAAAAACTGGATTTTGGAATATTTGCATTTCTGTGATATGTTATCTTAGGGTTAAAACTCAAATCTAAACTCAAAATTTATTTATGTTTCATATATATCTAGCCTGAAAATAATTTTTATACAATGTTTTAGCATGCCTACATTTTGACTGTGACCTGTCATCTGAGGTGAGGTGTGGACTTTTCCTCTTGTGGTGTTTTCAGTACTCAAAAAGTTTGGCGTTTTGAAGTACATTCGATTTTTGACTTTTGGCTTGTGGTTGTTCAACTTGTCCACTCGTCGCTATGGTGATGAATGAACAAGTATGTGTTGTCTGTTTTTATGGCATACTTTTGAGGCAAAAAATCCAACATTTGTGTGTAAAGCTGTGAGCTGTGTACTTGGTAAAGATGGAGGGAAGAAGGTAGGTATAGGATAGGAACTCCTGACACCACAAATCAATAGCAAACCTCAAAGTAAGCCAGGGCCTGTGCTTTCTCACTGGCTACCTCTAGGACCCCACCCCGTCCCCTGCAAAAGACCCAGTGAAACTCGAGACTCTTTGGATGTTGTAGTCTAGAGGTCTAAACTTGTTCCATCCTGGTTCAGGAGAGGCCTCCTGTCTGAAGGAGACCACGAGCTTTTGTGCCCACCTTTCTTCTCCGCAGTGGGTGCATTGCCTCTCCTGCCCATTCCGTCTGTCCTTTAAAGGGACTGGTGTTTGTGATGCCTTAGGGTGGGTCACTCTGGACTCAAGGGGCTTCACATTCACACAATTCCTAGTCTTTAACATCCTTTTGTCTGGCAGATTTTTTTCCCCCTCCAAAAAGCCTCTGTGAAGATTTGTCCATCCTTTCATTAAGTATTTATTGTCAGCTCTGTGTCAACCTGTGTGCCAGGTGCCAGGGACACGGGGATGAAAGACAGCCTCAGGGAGCTCCTGGCTAATAGGGAGAGAGGCACGTACACAAATATAAAACAATGATGAAAGCCTGAGTTCCTCTGGGTTTGGGAAACTTCGCTTTTCTGCCTTTTCTTTCACCTTATTATAATCCTCAGATAACAGGCCTAGAAGGGACCTGGGTTTGTCCTCTAGCGCATTCTCCTGCCTCTAGGTAGGCGTGCATTCAAGCGCCCTGGGCCTAGGGGACCCTTGCCTGAGCGAACAGGCCTCTGCTGAGAAGCTACTCTGCTGCCAACCGTGCCTTTAACCATTTCCCCACCTTCCTCCCCGGCTCCCTGTGGCATGTGCTGCCGTTTCAGCTCATTTTGCTGGGTGTTGTCCTTGACAGTACAGAGTATAGCAATTCATCAGCTTCATCCATAAACTTGAAGACTTATTAAATCAGCCCCCTGGCCTTCTCTTCTTCAGGCAGACCGATCTCAGGGCCTGGAATCATTCTGCATTAGCACCTCCCATCCTTCTCCGGCAATCACATTGTCCATGGTGCTGGGTGGCCAGGTGGCCCAGGACGAGGAGGAGGAGGAGGGGGTTCTCGGCTATGGAGGACATTTGATGGTGTAACGGTCATGTGGTGGGTGGGCCCGGGATCCCCTGCCATCTCGCTCGTGGGGTGGCAGGTGTCACTCGTCCTCCTCCTGGAGTCCTGGGGCAGGGCCGGCCAGGAACCAGCCTGAATGGAATCCCAATACTTTTATTCCTTGGATCCGGGGGATTTATTTTTTCATCAGTTCTAGGGAAGCAGTGAGAAAAGGTGTCAGGCCTTGGGGATAATTTATATGAGTAAACACGTAAGGAGCGGGGTGAGTGGGAGCATGAGAATTAAGGCCATTTATCCGGGCTTTGATGCGCCGCTTGCCCTCTGGTCCAGCCTTCCCCACGGTCTCCATCACGCCACTATTAACCCTCTCCTGGCTCAGCGCCGTGTTGAACGGCTGGGATCCTAGCCCAGCCCCCTGCGGTCCCCCTGCCTGCTCCTGCCTCCTTGCCCCTGCCGTGGCCCTCATTAAAGCCTGGTGAGAAGGTGGCAAGATATGGTGGTGGCCTCCAGCTGAGGCCTGCTCGCTGATTCTGAAGGCAGGGCATGCCAGTTCACATCCTGCCTCGTCACCTTCCTGTCTCCAAAGCTGCCCCTCCAGCCTGTCCTGTCCTGTCCGGCGTGTCCTACATGGCCAGCCCGGGGCTGCCTACCACGTGCCCTCTTTTTTCCTCCCCCTTCTCTCCTCTGCCTTCTAAAGATGCATGCCGCACGGCCAAGTGGCGCTGGGTTAGGATGCTTTACACTTGAGAGATGAAGTAATAACAGGTGGCAAGAGCGGAGGCTGCCGCAGCCCAGGATTCCAGTTGCCATGGAAACGTGTCAGACCTGTGGAGGGACACCGGAACTGTCAGCATGGAGGGC
>PVKB01006076.1:0-74206 GCA_004027205.1 Ctenodactylus gundi | reverse complement strand
TTTAAAAAATGAGAGTTGGTTAAAGCACTTGCCTAGCAAGTGCTAAGTACCCGAGTTTGATTCCCCAGCACCACATAAGCTGGGCATGGTGGCGCATTCCTGTAATCCCAGCACTCGAGAGGCTGAGGCAGGAGGATTGCGCTAAGTCCAAGAACAGCCTAGGCTTCATAGTTCAGGACCAGCCTGGGCTATAGAGCGAGACCCTGTCTCAAAAAAATCAAGTAAAAAATGAATAAATAAGCAGACAAATATTTTAAAGAGATTAACTTTTAAATTAAGGCTTTCTAAAAATAAAATGAAATACACCCCAAGATAGTGGTCTCCTCAAGGAGAAGATGAACCACTGCCTGCCTTGAATACTACAGAGGAGCATCGGTATCATACAGGAAGCTGGATAGGATGATCAGTAAAGTCTTTTCGGTTTCTGTGATGGAGAGAATAACATGCATCAATGACAGAGTTCACTTTGCCATCACAGTGCTTGTAGCTTGGATGAGATTGAGTAGATTTTCTCGCATTGCTGATAATAATTTACTATTTTATTGTGCCTTAGAATTTTTAGAGCAATTTATAATCAGCATTTGGTCTTTCAGATGAGGCTCCTGAGGCTATTGCTGCACCTTGCCACAGGCCACAAGGCTAATGAGTGGCAGATTTGGGATTAAGACCCAGATGTCAGTGTAGTGGTACTTTGTTTCTCCTGGAGGCTGACCATTGTGTAATAGGCTCATGGGAAATACCAAAAGTTCATCCAGGTTTCTAAATACTTTGTAGGGAGTGCCTCTTATTCTGTCTACCCCTGAAAACTTCCACTCTTCTGAGAGAGTAAGGGAGATCCTGGGGACACAAAAGGTCCTGTTAAAATATAAAACATGATATTGGGACCTATACATCATGCCCAGCTGCTTAGTCTGTTACCCATATCCTGGCCAGTGAAACCCTTCCTCATCCCTGTGGTTTAGGAGAGAATTGCCAAGCGGGGTCGGAAACTTGTGGACTACGACAGTGCCCGGCACCACCTGGAGGCGGTACAGAATGCTAAGAAGAAGGATGATGCCAAGATTGCCAAGGTGAAAAAGAAAAACCTGCCAAGCCCTTCCTGCGCCCTTATCCCAGACAGGGACAGGTGGCTGAGCCAAGAGGGGTCTAAGAAACAATGAACTCAGCATCTAGTGTTCTGAAGGGAATCCTTTTTTAAAAAATTACTTTTGAAATACCGATGCTATAGGAATAGTCAGAGTCTCGAGGCTGGGGAGGGCATGGATCTGGAGGAGGAGGGCAGAGTCAGCCTCCAAATAAGCCTAGTCCTAAAAAAGGCAGAGGATGAAGGAGCCTCTACCCTTGGCTTTAGGATTAGCCCTTATCTTGTCCCTTCTGGCACCTAGGCAGAGGAAGAGTTCAGCAAAGCGCAGGTTGTATTCGAAGACCTGAACCAGGAACTACTGGAGGAGCTACCTATTCTTTATAATAGGTAAGGACTGGCATTTCAGAAAGGGCCAGCCTCTCAGGCCTGTGGAGGCCAAGGCTGCCCTGGCGTCCCAAATATGCCACCTCGTGAGAACAGCCGTAGTCCAGTGAGAGGTAACCTGTAACTTGTGGGATATTAGGCAGCCACCTTGTCTCTTTAGACCCTGGTTTCTTCACCTACAAGTAATAAATAATCATCCTGGCCCTGCCAGGTTTTTGTGTTTGAAGACAAGATGCTTCTTGGCAAGGCAAGATCTTGGCAAGTAAAGTGCTGTCAATATACACCCAGGTTCATGCTCGAGTGTGTATTGTTTTAAACAAGGTTGGTTCATAAATATCCAGATTTACATGGAATATTAGCCATGGGATGGTTATTTGTATTACTGAAGATGTCTTCACTTAGAAGTCAAGTGTTTGAAATTTAAATTTTCCTGGCTGAGAGCATAGCTCACCAGTCAAAGCACTTGCCTAGCAAGCACGAGGCCCTGGGTTCAATCCCCCAGCACCACATAAGCCAGGTGTGGTGGTGCACACCTATAATTTCAGCCCTCAGGAGGCTGATACAAAAGAATTGCCATGTGTCCGTTGCCAGCCTGGGCTACATAGTGTGAACTTAGGACCAATCTGGACTACAAAGTGAGACCCTGTCTCAAAAAAAGAAAAAAAAAAGATTTAAATTTTCCACATTGGAAGTCAGAGCCCAACCACCACTCATATCCTATTTTCATTGTACAAGATGCACTTTAACACCATTCTAGTCAGAGTATTATGTATTGTTATTAAAATTAGCCCACATATTTCAGAGCCTTTGCAATGACTACATGTATTCTAAAACATTAATTATGTGACTCATAATTTAAATAGAATTGAAACTTGATATAGTTTCTTTAAATATAAAGTTGCCTAATTTAATTATAAGAGAATCCTATTAGGTACATAAAGATGTAGAAATCTTGTATTATCTAAAGAGAGAAGTACTTATTATAATAATTATAATTATATGGCCTTACATGTATATAGCCCTTTAAAAAAATTCTTCAGAGCGTTTTCATGTGTACTTTACTACCTCAGAAGAGTGTGTGCCCTGCTCGCCTAGTATGTGCAAGGTCAGTGGGTTCCATCCCCAGCACCACATCGAAAAGAAAAAAGTGCTTGCAGAAAATGTTCCCCAAGAGCCCAGATCAGGTGACTCCATGAGCCTGGAGGTCCACTGAATCCTGGTGTCACTCTGGCCTCATATCCCATCCCCCGCCCTCCCACTCCCAGAGTCTGACGTGCACATGGCCCAGCTCTGATGAGTCCTCAACTTGGAATATCTGTATCTGGGTGAGGGGGGCCTTTCCCTGAGAAGCTTGGTGGTGGCCAGTTTTGACTTGAATCCTTACCTTGTATTTTACACTAAGACTTTTACTATCCCTCACTTGCAATGTTTCTTGTTTTGCTTCCTAATAGTCGTATTGGCTGTTATGTGACCATCTTCCAAAATATTTCAAACTTGAAAGATGTCTTCTACAGAGAGATGAGCAAGGTGAGAATCATGTTATTGTAGTAAACACCAAGGTAGCCCTGATTTACATAATTTCATCATACTTCCATATTGGCCCCACAAATTTTGATGTTTATCTCATGAAATAATAGCCCTTGATTGACTGAGGATCACCAGAAGATATATGCCCTCTCAGAAAGTCCTTGCCATCCTCTTAACAACTCAGAGCATCTAAAACTTCAGTAGGAATAAAGAGGCTAGGCCTATGGGTGAAACAGCTGACAGGGAAACACACTGTAAAACCTCTGCTTTCACTGAGGGATGCAGAAGGTCACATTCAAGACAGGTCAGGTTTGCACATGGGTAGTCTTGAGTAGGACCTGTCCCCTGTTAGTGCCAGGTGGCCATGTAACATATATCATGAGGTCCTTTCTGTCTCTCTCCCTCTCTCTCCCTCTCTCTCCCTCTCTCCTCTCTCTCTCCCTCTCTCTCTCTCTCTCTCTCTCTCTCTCTCTCTCTCTCTTTCTCTATTTTGAGACAGGGTCTCACTCTGTAGCCCAGGCTGGTCCTGAACTCACTGTGGAGCCCAGGCTGGCCTTGGACTCAAGACAATCCTCCTGCCTCAGCCTCCCCAGTGCTGGGATTACAGGAGTGCTCACGATACCCAGCTTATGCGGTGCTGGGGAAATCAAACCCGGAGCCTTGTTCTTGCTAGCCAAGTACTATAACCGCTTTGCCATTCCTCCAGCCCCCCTGGGGTCTCTTCTGTTCTGGATTACAAGATTCTTTGCAACTGTAATACTATACTCTCACGTACCCACACATGTTCCTCTCCAGTTTCCTTGACTAAATTATTATTTACTTAGTTAAAACTAAAATGAGTTTTTGGGGGCTGGAGGAATCGCACATCAGTTCAAGCACAAGGCCCTGGGCTTGATTCCACAGCACCACATAAAGCCAGGTGTGGTGGTGCACACCTTTAATACCAGCACTCAGGAGGCTGAGGCAGGCAGATTCCTGAGTCCAAGTCCAGCCCAGGCTGTACTATTGAGTTCAGAACCAGCCTGGGCTACAGAGAAAGATCCTGTCTCAAAAAAAGAAAAAGAAAAAAATGAGTTTTCAGTTTAGGACATATCTCAGTGGTTAGAGCACTTGCCTAGCTTACACAAGGCCCTGGGTTCAGTTCTCCAGCACCACATAAGCCAGCCATGGTGGTATACACCTGTATTCTCAGCACTTGGGAGGCTGAGGCAGGAAGATTGCCATGAATTCAAGGCCAGCCTGGGCTACATAGTGAGTTCAGAACCAGCCTGGACTATAAAGTGAGACCCTGTCTCAAAAAAAAAAAAATTTAAAAAGAGTTTTCATTCCCTGGATCTCCTGAGAGGAACTAGAACCTCGAATTAAGCAGTTAAAGACCCTGCCTTGAGACAGTTACTAGTTTAATGGAAGAGACATACCTTGGGACACCAAGAATCAAGAAAGAAAGGATCTGGGCACGGTGGTGCACACCTGGGCTCCACAGTGAAATCAGGACCAGCCTGAACTACAGAGTGAGACCCTGGCTCAAAAGAAAAGAAAGAAAAAGAAAAGAGAAATAAAAGGCGGTGGGTCAATATATTGGAGACTAGTGCTTGAGGGATGAGTAGGAATTACAAATCAGAGTTGAAACCATGAGGAAATTGTCCACTGGGGAGCTGTCTAAGATGAGGACAGTTCCCCTTTGGCTAGCCTCCCTTTCTTTCTTGCTGGTCTAGCTGAACCACAGTCTCTACGAGGTGATGAGCAAACTGGAGAAGCAGCATTCCAACAAAGTCTTTGTGGTGAAGGGCCTGTCCAGGTGAGCAGCTTCTGACTCTTCTGCCTCATTGTCCCGTATCAGAATGTATGCAATAGCCTCATTGCCACGCCAAAATTGTGGCCTTATTTTTTAAAAATATATTTATGGTCATGATGTTTACACTATGCCCTTATACATTTTTTCTTTTTATTAAGTATTTCAGACATAACTAATAGTCTAAAGAAGAATACAACCGCTAGCCACACACCTACCACCAAACTTCTTTGTTTTTTTGTTTGTTTGTGACTGGGACTCTTTATTTAACTGAGGCTGGCCTCACATTCACAGTCCATCTGCCTCAGTCTCCCAAGTGGTGGGGTTACAAACCTGCCGCCATGCCTGGTCCTCCCACAAAATTCAGAGGAACTGTCACAGATACAGCAGGAGCCCAGCGTCCCCCATCACCCTTTCCCACATCCACCCCGCCCAGTGTGCACATCCTGTTGTCTTGTGTTTGTCATCTCCATGTCCATGTCCTTTTATTTCATGTCTACATTCACACATCAAACTTTGTTTTGCATTGTCTTTAAGCTTTAAATAAGTGGACTGACACTGTAATATTCATATTCTGCAACTTTTTTTGAGATGGGTCTCCCTGTGTTTCCTCAGACTGGTCTTGAACTCCGAGGCTCATGTGACCCTTCTGCCTCAACCTCCTGAGTGCTGGGACTACAGTGCAATTTCTTTTTTATTGTTCAGAGATTTATCCCGTTTCTATGTGTTGCTAGCTTCGCTCTTTCCATAGCATTGTGGGTATGCCAAGTTCATGAAACTGTTTATCTTCCTGCTAGCAGGCATTTGAATTGTATTCCAGTTTTTTGCTATTACAAATAATGTTGCAATAAATATGTCCTACAAGGGCTGGAGGAAAGGCACAGTGGTTAAAGTGCTTGCCTAACAAGTACAAGGCCCCGGGTTCCACTTCCTAGCACCACATAAGCTGGGTTTGGTGGTGCATGCCCGTAATCCCAGAACTCAGGAGGATGAGGGAGGAATCTTGCCACGAGCCTGGGTTCTATAGTGAATTCAGGACCAGCGTGGACTACAGAGCAAGACCTTGTCTCAAAAATAAATGAATAAATAAGTCCTGCAATTCTCCTTGTGAATATTATCAAGTGTGTCTTCAGGGTCTATATGTGGATGGAATCACTGAATCATAGAGGCTGTCACTGGGGCTTCTTATTAGATATTGACAAACTGTTCACCAAAGTGACTGCTCCATATTCCAACCCACTAACAATGAATAGAAGTCCCCACAGCGCCCCTTCTTGCTGCATGTGAGACTGTCAGACCTCTTCATTCTCCTGAGCTCATGGATATGAAATGGAATTCTTTGCATGTTACGTCACAGCTCCACGGTTACTGGTTACCTTGGTTATCTTTTCGTGTTCTTGGCCATTTAAGATTCCCATTTTGTGATTTTCCTATGTGGCCTTTTCTTGCTGTTCAATTGGATTGTTAATGCTTTTTGAAAATTTGATTTATCTGATTTTTTTGCTAGTATATTCTAGATACTAATCCTTTAATTATGTGCATTGAAAATGTTTTTCCAAAATTGTTAATGGCTTGCTGTGTGTGTGTGTGTGTGTGTGTGTGTGTGTGTGTGTGTGTGTGTGATGTGTTATGCCTTTGTACATTCTTTGTACTGAAAAGCATAAGCAAAACAGTGGTCCCTCAGAATGTGATTACTTGCTGATTCTGAAGCTTTTGACTAGGAATTTCTGTTAAGCTTCTTCTATGCACCATGTTGTATGCCAGGTGTAGGACCCAATGGCACAGGAGACCTTGCCTGTCCCTAATATGACTTACAAAAAGTTGGAAGTTTAGAAAGTGTGTCTAGGGTGCATTAGTGGTAGCTCAGTAGATAAAGCACTTGTTTAGCATGTGCAAGGCCCTGGATTCAATTCCCCAACACCACATAAAAATCTACTGGGAATGGAGGTGCTTGCCTATAATCCCTGCACTCAGGAGGCTGAGGCAGGAGGACTGCTACACGTTCATGGCTAACCTGGGTTATATTAGTGCATTTAGGACAAGTCTGGACTACAGAATGAGACTCTATCTCAAAAAAATAAAGTGTGCCTAAAGAGACAGGAATGAAGGACATAAGCTTACACATACTAAATGCCTAGTGAACCAGTAAGAATTCCAGAGAGGTAAATAACTGCCAATGTGTGGGTGGTGGAGAAGTGGTGAAACAGTTTGGACCTGGAAGGCAGAATAGGACTCTCATGTGTTGTTGATACTACTCACCTGGCAATCAGTTGTGGGTCATTAAAAAAAAAAATCCCAAAAGGCCAAGGTGGACTTCTGTAGTAACCAGCTTTCTGTCACTGTGACAAAATACCTAAAAGAAGCACCTCTCAGGAGGGAGTGTTTACCTGGCTGTGGTTTCAGAGGTTTCACTGCATGGTTGGTTAGTTCCCAGCCAGAACCATGATGGCAGAAGGGCATGACAGAAGAAGGCTGCTCATCTCACGGCAGCCAGGAAGCAGGCAGAAGGGGGAAGGACCAGAGAGCAAGCACTGGGCCCCAATGCTGTTCACAAGGTCATGCGCCTCCCAGCACTCCCTCACCTAGGCCCTGCCTCCTAAGTTCCTGTTATCTCTGTAATGCCTCAGAATTATTTCAACAGTGGATTAATCCACTATGTCAGCGACCTCATGATCCATCCTCCTTCCAATAACCCCACCTCTGCACCGTTGAGGCGTTTGGGGACATTTTGATCTCAAGCCATTACAACTTACTATGCACAGTTTCTTTTGCTCCAAAGGTCTCGTTTCTCTTCTATCCGGCGTTGAAAGCCCAACGTCTCTGTAGCTGGCTGTTCTCCCCATATACACACTGAGATGTTCCAGAACCCTGCATAGAAACTGGGTTTTTTTTCTTACATCCTGTGCCTTCTAAACTTACTCCTATAATGAGAGTGTTAAAAAGAACCTTAGGTCACACAGCTTACCTCTCATAAGAAACTTCTACAGGGCAAGGACTGAGTGTCTCTCTTCTTTCTCCAAACTGCCTGCCCAGAACACAGCACATAGTTAGAACCTTTCGTTATGTATTTGTGGGTAGCTTAATTGGTTAGCGGGCAGGACCCAGGAGGCACATGAGGACACGAAGTGAGAGTCAGGCTGATGTTCTCTATAGAAACACTCATCACAACGTCTAGCATGTAGTGGGTGCTGCATAAATGTTACAGTTGAAAAAGTGGCACCAACACAGAACATGGAACCACTGCTCATCGGGAAAACATGGCATTAGGTTCCTGCAAGCCTTCAGTCACATTTTCTTCTTCATCCTTCCTTTCTTTTTCTTGCCTGCCTGACTGCCCGCCTGCCTCCCGCCCTCCCTCCCTCCCTCCCTTCGACCCTCCTTGCCCTTCCTTCCATCTCCTTCTTTTCTTCCTCCTCCTCCATCTTTCCTCTTTTGTGGTACCAGGGATGGATCCAAGCTTCACACTGAGCTATATTCCCAACCTATTTGTATTTTTGACTTTGAGATATTGGTTTTGCCAAGTCACTGAATTGCCCAAGCTGGGCTCAGACTTGCAATCTTCCTGCCTCATCCTCCCAGGGTACTAAGAGTTACAGGCCTGTGCTACCAAGTCTAACTGGTCACAATATTTTTTATCAACCAAATATTAGACAATCTTGTTTGATGTTTTTGTTTAAAGTCATTATTCAAATATACTGTTATTTTGTTTTTTATTGAAACAGGGTCTTACTTTGTAATCCAGGCAGGTCCTGAACTCATTATGTAGTCCAGGGTTACCTTAAACACAGAGCAGTCCTCCTGCCTCAGCCTCCCAAGTGCTGGGATTACAGATGTGCACTACCATACCCAGCTTGTTGCTTCATTAATATGGAACTTATAGCCAACAGCACCATAGCTCATGCCTAAATGAAGTTTTATCTTACAATATGTATTTGTAAGGCATATTGCTTAATCTTGGGCCCATTTAAATAGCAAAATCAACCAGAAAGGGATACAAAGATGCAGAAAATATGGTGAAAAGGATACTTGTTTAGGAGCTGGGTGCATAGCTTAGTTGTTACAGTGCTTGCCTCACATGGTTAAGGCCCTGGATTCGATATCCCAGCACCACATAAGCTGGGCATGGTAGCAGTACTGTAACCCCAGCACTCACGAGCCTAAAAAGCAAGGTGATTGCTGTGAGTTACAGGCCAGCCTGGACTACAGAGTGAGACTCTGCTTCAAAAATTGAAAAAAAAGAGGAATACTTGTTTACAGTATGAGAACTGAAACAAAAGATCACTGGCTTACCAGACCTCAGTTGAGAGTGTTCGTGGCTGGTAAACAGCTTCTCACCATTGGCACACACCCACAACTAACTGGAAAGCACCCTGAGCATGGGTTTCAAGACTACAAATAAGTAAGTAGATAAACATGCAAATGCAAAATCTGTGTGCATCAACTGTACAGCACCCATTCATCCCTTCCCCAGAAAAAAACATTTGTTAGTACTTGCGCTGTTTCTTTCTAGTCTTTCTGTGCATATTTACATAATAGAGGCATCTGTAGATAAAACTTGGTCATCCTTTTCAGATCACCTTATAACATGGCATAATTGCCAGTTACCCAAACTTTCTAACATCGTTTTTAATAGCTGTATTGTGTTCTATTATTATGTGAAGGCACTACTTTGGGGCATGCAGATGACTTCTGGCTTCTGGCCTCCTAAGTCTGAGTGCTGTTCCCTTTGTTCTTTTTAGCAGCAGCAGGCGCTCTTTAGTCATCTCTTCCCCAGTCCAGCCATCCACTGTCTCCACCCCTCTTACCTCACCCACCAGTCCCTCCGCACTTTCCTTGACGAGTGAGAGTGAGTCTGTCTCGGCACCTGAAGAAGAGCAGACTCCTGATGCTGTTCAGGGAGAAGACAATCCTGGGATACAAGAAGGGTCCTTAAAAGAGGAGGAAACGGAGGAGGAAGAGTCTGGAGCAAGCTCCTCCGAGGAGGAAGAGTCTCTACCAGCCTGCAATGGCCCCACCCAGGCCCTGCCCTCTGCCCCCACGGAGGGTGACAAGTCTCGGGAGGAAGTTCTTTCTTGCTCCCCAGCTCCATCACCAGAGAGAGATCTGAACCCTTCCGAGCAGCAGCCTTCCTCTCTCCCAGAAGTAGCCCATGGAACCAGCCCCTCAAGTGAAGGATCTGAACAACCAAAGAAGAAATCCTCTGTCCAGAGGACCTCAGCATCCCCTAGTAGGCCTCCTCCTCCCAGAGCCCTTCCAAGCTCCCAGCCCACCTCAGGAAATGTACCATCCAGCCCTCCCGCCTCAGGGGGGTCACCCCCTACCCCCAGGGTGCTGGCTCCCAGTGCTGGGGCCTCCTTAGAGACCTCTGCTAATCCAGAGCCACCAGAGAAGCCACGAAGATCTCCTGAGGCCAGAGAAAAGGAAACTACCTTGGATCAGAACCCAGAACTTAGCACTTCTCCCACCCTGCATACGTCTCAGGTAAGAGTGGATGTGGCTCAGTCTTTACTCCCTTTTGTAATCTCCATGTAATTGTCTTTACTATAGTCAAATTACCCCAAGTCTGTCCTGATGGTACAGGCCTGTAATCCCAGCAGTATGAGAGGCGAGGCAGAAGGATTGCAAATTTGAGCGCAGTCTGGGCTACTTAGCGTCTTAGAGTCTCAAGATAAAAAATAAAAATGGACTAGGGATATAGCTAGTACTAAGATACTAGGTTCAATCACCAGTACTACAAAAAAAAAAAAAATGTTGCCCCATAGCTTTTTTTGTTTGTCGGAGTTTTGGGGAGCAAGGTCTCACTCTGTAGTCCAAACTGGTCTTCTAACTCGCAGCAGTCCTCCTGTCTCATCCTTCTGAGCGCTGGAATTACAGGCATGCATGTACCACCACAATGGGTTTATGTGGTGCTAGGGAATTGAACTCAGGGCCTTGCACTTGCTAGGCAAGTGCTATAACTGCTGTGCTATTCCCCCAGCCCCACCCCATAGTTAACATCATTACAGTCTTTTTTTTTTTTTTTTTTTTTTGGAGATAGGGTCTCTCTGTAGCCCAGGCTGGTCCTGAACTCATGGATGTAGCCCTGGCTGGCCTTGTACTCAGGACAATCCTCCTGCCTCAGCCTCCCAGGTGCTGGGATTGCAGGCTTTTTACCACCATGCCCAGTTTTATGTGCTCATAAAGAATCAAACTCAAGGCCTTGTGCTCAGGGCCAAGCACTTAACTGCTGTGCCATTCCTCCAGCCCCCAATTACAGTCTTTTGTTTTTGTTTCTGGGGATTGTTTTATGTCCTCATACCAATTAATTTAGTAATTAATCTCAGAGTAATTGACTTCTCTATAAAGTGTCTATCTCTAACATTATTATGAGCAGATTCTTACTCTTTTTTTTTCCACCAAGTTCTGGAAGTTCCCCATATAAAGAACTTACAAAGCCCTCTTGTACTTTACCTCTTTCATGGGGGAAGAGAACCTTCAGTTTATTATACCTGGGACAATGGCAAACAGACCCTGAGAAAAATGGCAGCAACTTTCTTATCACCTTCTGTGATGAGAAGGACCTAGAAGAAGGAACTCACAGAGGACATTAAAGCAAAGGGACAGCCTTTTGAAAAATGAAAGTATAGATAAGAAGAAGTTGAGAAACATCGGCCCCCTGGAGAGCACCTGGTTTTATGGAGGATGTGGAAATCAGGTCACCTCTACTCAGGTTACAAGGACAGGCAGTCATTTAGAAATGAGACCTGACTCATTCTTTGAGACTCTAAAGGACAGAACTAGACAGACTAGTGATCATAAGAGATATGAACAAAAATTAAGTGGGGGAAGGACGTGGGGGTCAGGCTGCCGTTTTAAACAGCAAGGTGAGGGAAGGTGGCACCTGAGCGAGCAAGGCCCAGGTGCAGGTCATGTGGATGCGGGGGGGGGGGGGGGAGGGTCTGCAATGTCAGGTGCCCCTCCTACCGCACAGCCCAACTGCCTGCCCCCTTTCCCTACCTGAAGGTTGGCCAGGCTACCTTGGAGCCTCCTGCACCTGAACGGAGTGACACTGACAGAGGGTGCGGGGTGTGGGACTTCCTTCACATGGTTCACTTTGACCCCCAGGGGGTTTCGGAGCCTGGAGACGTGAGGATGGAAGATGAGGAGAACCACACGCTCGCCGCAGCTGACTCTCCTGAGGTACTAAACTGTTACGACGTCAGTGTTGTCAGTGTGGACTCACCTGCAGCCCTAGAGGCCCCAGACGAGGAAATCGGAGGCAGCTGGGACACTTGTGAGATAGGCGGGACAAGGGGACAGTGAATGGGCACAGGGTTCCCCTGGAGGCTTGCGTTGTTGTCTAGCTCGGCTCAGCCTGGACACAGGGTCTTAAGCAAAGTGTAGCCACTCTGCATTTTTCTGCACTGAAAAGAACTCAATGGCAGGAAAACCCAAATTAATCTCAACTTGACTTGGTAATGTCTTATGGAGACAGCAGTACAGCGACATTCTTTTTGGCTCTGATGAGTAATAAAACCAGTTTCCATCTTAGAGTAAGTTTAGTGAAAGGGGATTATGGGTACCAGGATGCTGTTTGACTCTTAGAGGAACAGGTAACACTGTCCCCCGGGAAAGAAGTGCAGGGCGCAGCCTCCCTCCCTGGGGGTGTCTCCTTGCCTCCTCATGTTGGGGATTTATAAGGTTCCTGACTTCCAGCCTCCCAGTAGGACTGCTGCGGTCATCAACTGAGACATACTCTTCCTGTGGAGCTAAGCAGCAAGAGTACCTTAGACCTCATCCTGTCACTGTCACCAGTCCACTGAAGCCGTGTCCTCCAAGACAGGCCCATGCCCTTTGTATATGCATCCTAAATCACATTTTTCTCAAGCGCAGCTACGGTATCATATGTAAAATGAGAAAATAAAAATGTAGTTGGGGAAAACCTGTTCTTTCTCAGCATTTAGATGATCTGCGAGTTCAAAAGGAAGGATCTGGTAACTTTTTAGGAGCTAATACCTTTGAGCTCAATCATGGCATGTAAAAGAAGAGAATACAGAGAAATTTTTCCTTAAATCACAGAATTTCAAGTGGCTACCACCCTTTTTGTAATTGGTTCTATTTTAAACTGATGAATTTTATACTGTATGAATTAAATTTCAGTTAATTTTTTTGTTTGTTTGTTTAAGACAGTTCTTAACCAGGGCTTTCTGCATGGTGGGTTCCCACCTCCAAACCTAGAATTTCCCCCCAAAGAAACCATTATACCACTTGCCTCCTCTACCTGCTTATCATGTATGTAGGAGAACTTTATATGACAGAACTGCAGTGTGTTACTCAAGAGGGTAAAAAAAGTGTCAGGTAGTGGTTTTGAGACTTCACAGTTGAGGCTGAAGGCAGAGATCAGTGATTAGAGCACTTGGCTAGGTAGTGCAAGGCCCCAGATAGGATCACCCAGAACCATATAACAGCTTGGCTTGGTGGTGCACGCCTGTAATCTCAACACTCGGGAGGCTCGGGCAGGAGGACTGTCATGAGTCCAAGGCCAATGTGGGCTACACAGTGAGTTCAGGACCAGCCTAGACTACAGAGCAAGACCTTGTTTCAAAAAAATAAAGATAAAAAATAAAAGGACCTCAGCTTCATTCATCATATATAACTAACGTACAGAGAGATAGACATAGATATAAATATACAGAAAGAGATAGATACAGATAATCTTACTGATGACTGATCATAGGAACAACTTTGAACTCCAAAGACGTGGCTTCTCATATAAGCAAGTCATTTTGGCTTTTGAATTTTGTCCTCTTCATCTGTAGGAGCACAAAGGAAAGCCTTCCCTAGAGCCTCAGGTTCCGTGAGGCAGCTTTGTATGCTGGCCCTTTGTGTTGTACATAAGGACAGAAAATCCTTGCCAGCTGAAAGGCAGGGGAGGCTGAGCCCCCTCACCGTCAGAACACTTCTCTTTCGTAGGGCCACAGTGATCAGCTTCGTGACTCTCCGATCCCAGGAGAAAATGACCACACAGCACCGGAGCCTCAAGAAGAGGCAAGAGGAAGTGTGGGTGGTGATGCTGGGCACGGGTGGGCAGGGGTCTGGCTGCAGGTTGCAGCTCTCACCTTGGGCTACTATGCATGGAAAATCCAGCAGTGAGCAGTACCCTAGGGCAAGGAGCACCGAGAACCAGCTGAGGCTTCACGCTGCCTTCTGTGTCCATTTCCCAAGACTGGGCCTTATAACAGCCCTATCTCCCAAATATGTACTGATCATATCTGTACTTAGCCCAAAAAGAGGTAAGCTCAGGGCTGGAGGAATGGCTCAGTGTTTAAAGCGCAAGCACTAAGTACCTGAGTTTGATTCCCCAGCACCACATAACCAGGCATGGTGGCACACCCTGTAATCCTAGCACTTGGGAGGCTGAGGCAGGAATATGGCCATGAGTCCAAGGCCAGCCTGAGCTCCATAGTGAGTTCAGGACCAGCCTGGGCCACACAGCAAGATCCTGTCTCCAAAAAATAAAGTAATTAATTAATTAAAAGCAAGTTATACAAAGATCATTAAAAGGCATTGTATATCATAAATAATATATATGTTAACATTCCTAGTATAACAAAATAATTCAGAAACAGGAGACAGATGGTGACATAAAAGGAAGGTATAAATTAGGCAAAGACAAACAATGCATTCTACAAAATAAGTTTATGTCAGACTTTGTGGTGCAGGCCTCTAATCCTAGCACTCCAGAAGGCTAAGTAAGGCCGGAGCTGGGGGAATAGCACAGTGGTTAGAGTGCTTGCCTAGCAAGTTCAAGGCCCTGAGTTTGATTCCCCAGCACCACATCTAGACAGGGTGGTGCACACCTGTAATCCCAACACTGGGTAGGCTGAGATAGGAAGATTGCCTTGAGTTTGACACCAGATTGGGCTATGTAGTGAGGTCAGGGCCAGCCTGGAGTATAAGGTGAGATCCTGTCTCCAAAACAAAACAAAAAACATAAAAAATGAAAGTGAATGCAGGATTGCAAGTTTGAGCCAAGCCTGGGTACCTTAATAATGACTTAGTGAAACCCTGTCTCAAAAATCAAAACCAAAATATGGGCTGGGGGTGCAGCTTAGTGTGAAGGCCAGCACCACAAAAAAAAAAAAAAAAAAACCTTGCTAAGTATGGACAAAAATATTAGTCCCAGATTTCCTAACATCCAAAAAGAAGAGAAACATTTGATCAGTTCACTCAATTCATGGTGCTCATTCCTTAGGAGAATAACAGCTGTTGCTACTAAGGAAAAGAAGTTTCTCCTGTGAAACTTCATAAAGAGACAAGTGACAAAATACCTGCAGCAAGTCTACAATAATCCAACACCCTGCTTCTTATCACCTCCCTGAACAGAGGCCAGTGGCATTACATGAAATATAATCAAAGAGAGTAAAATGTTTTCTCCCCTCGAGTGGTTTGGTGGGAAGGCGGATCAGCATCTAATGCGATCGTGTTTACTTTCCAGGTGTCTCCAAGTCAAGACACATGCCTCTGAAGAGAAACGGCCCAGCCCTCCCTACACACATCTCCCCAAAGAAGTGGGGATGGTGGAGGGGAAAGAGAGGTTCTGGGGGGGTCAAAGCCAGCATTCACCTCCAGGTTCTCAGCCACTACAGAGGCTACGGTCTCTGAAGACCTGGTATTAATGGAGGCTGAGGAACAGCCTATGGATTGGATCGGGGGAGATAGGAAGGCTTAGAGGAGAATGACAGATTCAGGCAGTATTTTAATTCAGGTTTTAGCATTGTTAGAAGAATAAGACTTTATATAATAAAGAGATCTGTGCATCTGGGCGTGGTGGCACAAGTAATGTTGATACCAGCACTCAGGAGCCTGAGGCAGGAGGATTGCCATGAGTTCAAGGCCAGCCTGAGCTACATAGTGAGCTCAGAACCAGCCTGAACTAGAGTGAGATCTTGCCTCAAACAAACAAAAAAGACAGAGCTATAATAAGTGTAAAAAAGAAAAATAATGTCTAGATATATGCACTTATGCACACAGACACAAAATCCCACAAGCTCAGAAGATAGTAGACAAGTTTGTCTGACAGACCACTCACTTTGCATGGCTTTGAAGGCAAATGTACAGATTTTCAGGTCATTAAATATGATTTTGACTACTCATGGATTCCTTGCTTTAACATAGGCCATTGCTCTAGCCTAGCACTGCTTTCCTCTTGGGCAAGGATATTGATTTGCCCTGTGTTCAGAAAGCTTTAGTCATATCTCTCACCCTGTCACCCCACCTCCTGTCTGTAATTCTTTTATTGTGCTTTTCCTTAACCCACATACATTATTATATAAGCAAATACACAGAGAAAGGAGTTATATTTTAGAGCTGTATCCGGGTTTACAATCTAGTACTTGGTTTGAATAGGGATTTGAGCAGGATGGGCAAAGATATGAAACTCTGTCAAAAGATACAAAGTATAATAGTGAATTGGAAATGAGATTAAATTTGGAGTTAGAATCCTAGATTCAAATCCTACAATTTGCTTTCTATGGAAATATTTATGAAAACATTAAAAGATAACGCAGAAGTCCTTCCTGCCACCTTGATAATCTTTTTTCTTCCTCTTTTATTTTTTTCCCAGTAATAGAGATATAACACAGGGCCTTCACCCAAGCTACATCTGCGGCCCATTTTTTTTTAATTTTATTATTATTTTTTTTGAGACAGGGTCTCATTCTGCAGTTCGGGCTATCTCTGAGCTCACTATGTAGCCCAGACTGGCCTTAATCTCCCAGTAATCCTCCTGCCTCAGCCTCTTGAGTGCTGGGATTATAGGCATGCACCACCACGCCTAGCATATGTGCTTGGGAATCAAACTCGGGTACTAAGCTAGGCAAGTGCTTTAACTGCTGAGCCATTTTTCTTTCTTTCTTTGTTTCTTTTTCTTTTTCTTTTTCTTTTTTTTTTTTTTTTTGAGACAATGTCTCACTAAGTCTCCAAATTGCAGAAGCTGGGCTTAAACCTGTGTTCCTTCTACCCCAGCTTCCCACGGTGCTGGGATTACAGGCCTGCTGCCACCAGGGCCAGCTATTTTGTTTCTGTTTCTAGGGGTGATGGTGTTGGAGCCCATTCAATCATTCAGTAAACTTGTACTGAGCACCTACTCTCTGCCATGCATTGAGTATCAGTACTGAGTACTAGAGAAACAATTTGGGAAGTGGAGGGTTGTTTGTCTTGTGGGGGTTGATTTCAGTTTCTGTTTTTTTCAGTACTGGGGATTGAACTCAGGGGTCAGGGACTCGCATAGTGAGCTACATCTCCAGCCCTCATGGCTTATTTATTTTGAAACAGAGTCCCACTAAGTTGCCCAAGGTAGACTTGAACTTGTGATCCTCCTGCTTCAGCCTCCTGGGTGGCTGGGATTTCAAAGATGTTCCACCACAACTGCTAGAAAGAAAGTCCTTAAGGCGGGAGAATATTGAGCAGAGAGTAGAAAGGGCAGGACTCAATGCTGAGTTAGACGGAGCAGGTGATGAACTCTGCGGTTGGAAGGTGGTATTCTTGGTTAGCCCTGAGAGTAGAATTCGGTGGTGTCATTTCCTGAAACCGTGACTGTAGAAGGAAATGCATCAGCATGGGTCCTTCCGTTGCAAGCAACAAAGTGACAAGATCAAGGAATAAAGAATATGTTGGAGGGATAGGCAGCCCACAGAAGTGACTACCAAGTTGCAGGGAGACACCAGCCAGCTGAGGAACGTCTAGTGGATGTGCTGCTCCGGGCAGCTGTTACTGGAGGATGCAGCGTCAGCTACCTCCTGCCATTGTGTCCTCTCCCAGGCCAGACTCCCTGGCCCAGCCCGACGTGCCCATCCTATGGCTAGGGAATGGGAAGAAGGGACGGCCATTCTTGGGTGGGGTGGGTGCAAGGGACAACATGACATGGGGGCGTCTACACTTAGAAGACTAGTGGTGGTGAGGATGGTGGAGGACAGGAAAAGCACAAGGCAACTTTTTAGCAATGATAGAAATATTTCGGCTTTTTTGTTTCACTTTGTGGTACTGAGAGTTGAACTCAGGGTTTTTGCACTGAGCTGCATCCCTACCCACCCCTCTCCTACCTTTCTCTTTTTTCCCCTTTTCCATGACTTGCTCAGTAAGTCCCCTCATTATCTGCAGGGTCTTGCTAAGTCACTGAGTTGCCTAGTCTGGGCTCAAATTTAAAATACTCCTGCTTCAGCCTCCCAGAGTACTGGGATTACAGACATGCACCACTATTCCCAGCTAGAAATGTTCTTAATTTTTATTAGGGTTGTAGTTTAATGAGTATATATATATATATATATATATATATATATATATATACTTACCAATTGTGTACTTTACATAGTCTGCATTAGTTATGCCTTGATTAGCCTACAAAAACAAATCCTGGGGCCCGGAGGCATAGCTTCGTAGTTAAAATGCCTACTAGCAAGAACAAGGCCCTGAGTTTGATTCCCCAGCACCACATAAACTGGGTGTGGTGGTGCGTGTCTGTAATCCCTGCACTTTTGTGGCTGATCTTGGAGGATTGCTGTAAATTTGAGACCAGCCAGTACTGCCTGAACTACAGAGCAAGACTCTGTCGCACACAGACACATGCACACACACACAAAACAAAACCTGGGTGTCCCCTACAAGGGCTGGAAATAAGTCTAATGTGTCTCTTAGGGAGTTAGGGATACATGTTTATATTTGGAGATCAGTTTTTCACTTTATTTTTGTTAAACATTATATAACACTGCATGCTACATAATGTACACACAACTTTCTAGCAAGGATGGATGACCATAACATAGTTATTTTTTCATCAACCAAGAAAATGCTTCCTTAATGTCAGAGTTGCATGAGTCGTCCTGGCAGACTCCACTGGTGGGTACATGGGGCAGCCCTTTCACTTGTGTCAGTCAGTGAGCTTGTGGATATACATAGCAGCCATCCCCCACAGAAGCAAGCCTGCACTCATGGTAGTGATTCCAGAGAGACTCTTGAAACAGCATGGTGACCCAGATGAAAACCCTCAGGAATCATTTTTCTAATATTTAGTTCTGGGGGCTGAAGGAATGGCATAGTGGTTAGAGTGCTTGTCTAGCAAGTGCAAGGCCCTGAGTTCAGTTCTCCAGCACCTCATAAACTGGGCATGGTGATGCACGCCTATAATCCCAGCACTGGGAGGCTAAGGTGGGAGAATTGCTATGAGTTCAAGGCCAGCCTGAAGGATTGCTGTGAGTTCTAGGGTCAGCCTGGGCTACATAGTTCAAGATCAGCTTTAACTACAGAGTGAGACCTAGTCTCAAAAAAAATTAAAAAACGGGATCTAGTTCTGTTAACTTTCTTTAAGAAGAGTGATCATTCAACTGGGTGTGGTAGCCCAGGCCTGTAACCCCAGTGTATTAGTCAGTTTTCCCATCCCTTAGACATAATACCCATTGCTCACAACTTAAAGAAGGGGTGTGGTTCAGCTCAGGCAGTCCCTGGTTGAGGGCCCCACGACAGAAACCTCATGGCAGAAGGGTGTGTCAGAGCAAAGACCTTCAGTTCGTGGTGGGCCAGCACTCACACATCATACCTAATATGCTTCCATGACATGCCCACACACACCTGGAAGTCTATTTTACTTAATCCCTTAGGCAGCTCCCAAAGTGACACAATGAAGTTTAACTACCAGCTACTCAGGAAGCTGAGGTAGGAGGATTGCAAGTTCAAGGCCAGACTCTGTCTCAGAATAAAAATTTTTGAGACAGCATCCTGCTGTGTAGGCCAGGCTGGCCTCGAACTCACGGCATTCCTCCTACCTCAGCCTCCAGTGTGCTGGGATTACAGGTGGGCACCACCACACCCAGCTGAGGAATCACACCTGGGGGCTGGAGCTTCCTAGGCAAGTGCTCTAATCACTGAGTTATGCTCCCAGCTTTTAAAATATTTTTTTTAAAGGCTGGAGGACAAAAGCATATCTCTGTGGTTACAGCACTTGCCTGGCATGCGCAGGCCCCGAGTTCAGTTCCCCAGCACCCCATAAACCAGGCATGGTAGTGTATGCCTGTAATCCCAGAACTTGGCAGGCTAAGGCAAGAGGATTGCTGTGAGTTCAAGACCAGCTTACACTACAGAACAAGACCCCACCTCCAAAAAAAAAAAAAAAAAAAAAAAAGCTGAAGATGTAGCTCAGAGGTAGAGTGCGTGCCTAACTATTCAATTCCCATCATGGAAAAAAAAAGAAAAAAGTAACCAGTCTACCTTAGCTACTTAGGCTACTGGGAAGGCAGCTGCATGACCCCTGGAGAAGAGGGGTTTTTAAAATATAAAAGCCCTAGTGCCCATTTTTAGTACCTCTCCTGGAAAGCATTCCCCTCCCGTGGCATTCAGAATAATTGCTGAGAGTGAAGCTCTATGGGTACTGGAAGCGTGGTCAGAGTACAGGCCCAGTTCTAGGCAAGGTGCTGGCGATTGGCTTGATAAGCCCCTCCCAGAACTCATTCATCTGACAAAACCCAGCTCAAGCCCTTTGTCTCCAGGGCTCTGATGACCTTCATCAACCAGGAAACAGATTCTCCTTGGAGACTGGGCTGAGAGTTGTGAGAATTTGTGGTCTGGTAGGAGAGGGAAGCAGTAACTGCCTACAGAGGTCTAGCTCAAGGGGAAGATTCTGCGACTCTGTGAGACTGGTACTTCATTTGCATACGACTTTACGGAGGGCTCCAAGGTGGCAGAGAAAACCACCGGTAGGCTTGCTTATAAGAGGCGAACAGTCTCAGTGGGGAACTGTAGGGTTTACTGTGATTTACAAAATGATAAAGCTGTCCAAGGGATTAGAAGTCTGCCATCTGGGAACCAGCACAAGATGGGTTTAAAAGCCAAAAACATTCAATGGAGATGAGTATCTTTTGCCTTCTGCCCTGAAGCCCCTGGAGGTCTGTTGACAAAAGGATGGCTGCTCTATTTTCTGAGTCTCAGTGTTTAATCCTTGGAGAACATCTGAGGTGTCACTTAACTTGAGGTTGCGTATGTTGCTTATACCTGGACACCTCTACGCAATATTCACTTCAGGTGACCAATCAGTCCCTGCCATCCAGCAAGATGACATGTCCAGGAGAAAGTGGACACACAAAAGAGCATAATACACATACTTCTTACAAAATTTCTCATGGTATGCCAAGGTGGGTGCTGAGCATATTCATATTAGACCCCATTTTCTGCATATTTGCACATTTAAAATGAGTTGTCTGCCTACCTATTGTATATCAGCAAACCTTTTAAAGTTATTTTTCCCCAAATTATTCTATTAATATGTAATTGAATTGGAATATTAAGGGTTTTTTTTGGAGACAAGGTCTCACTCTGTAGTCCAGGCTGGTCCTGAACTCACTATGGAGCCCAGGCTGGCCTTAGACTCACAGCTATTCTTCTGTCTCAGCCTCCACAGTGCTGGGACCACAGTCACGCACCATCACTCCCAACTTATGTGGTATTGGGAAACTGAACTCAGGGCTTTGCGCTTGCTAGTTAGTTAAGCACCCTGACCTCTGTGCTATTTCTCAAGCCCAAGATTTCACTTAATTATTTATTGAGACAGGGTCTTGCTCTGCAGTCCAGGCTGGTCTTGAACTCACTATGTAGCCCAGGCTGGCCTCAAACTCAAGGCAATCCTCCTGCCTCAGCCTCCTGAATGCTAGGATTACAGGTGTGCGCCATCACGCCCAGCTTTATGTGGTGCTGGGGAATCAACGCCTTGTGCTTGTTAGGTAAATGCTTTAACCACTGAGCTATTCCTCCAGCCTGCCAAGATTATATTTTAAAGAGAAAAAAAATGAATATGCTTGCGAGAAACCAACACACATGAACCAAAACTGAAGCAAATCAATAGGGGGTTGGTCAAGTGGGCTGAGCGGTTCTAAGACTGTGGTTCTACCGATCTTCCACACAGAGGAGAATGTGTTGTGCGGGAGAGATTCAGGTAGGACAGAGATCTCAATCTTCCCTGCAATCCATGTCAGCTGCTCAGCTATAGCAAATGGCAGCAATCGTCTTCCTTTGGAATTTAGCCCTTTGGATTTGGATCCCCTGGTCTCTTAGATGTCCCTGTATCTTAGGACTGGCTGGGCTCGAGTTTCTTTTACCGACTGTCACTGTCACACATCATGCCTGCATGCTGTTTTCTTTGACTTTCTCACTTGGATTGGCAGCTCCCTCACCCATAAGCTTCTTGCTCATTGATACCATTTTGCCTTTAAAAAAATAAAAATTTCTCTTTGTACTGAGACTTTGATTAAAACAATAATAAAAATTCCAGGGGAGGGGCATAGAAAACCATGAGTCCCCCACACCGCAGGTCTCTTGTGTTATTGAATTTGGAAGTCATGTATAATGAGTAGATTTTAGGTGCTCTTGAATAACTACGTAGATGACAATGATAATTCGCTTTACTATCATAAACATTTTATTTAAAAAATAAAAATTTCATCAACTTGGTTTTCCTCCTCTGGTTTTTACCAACTAATATTTCAGAAATTAAAGCAGCTACTTTTGCTTTTCTTACAGGTTTTCCTCTCATTTTACGCCTCTCTTCTGAAACTTTTTCCATCTTTATTCCTCAGATATACACCCACAATCTGCTACCTGCCTCTGTTTTTTTTTTTTTGGGGGGGGGATTGGGAATCAAGCCTAGGACTTACACACTGAGCTACCTCTGCAGCTTATTTTTAAATTTTGATTTTGACACAGGGTCTCTCTAAGTAGCTATCCTCCTGTCTCAGCTTCTTGGAGTGCTGGGATTACAGGCCTGCACCATCAGACTCTGCTAATATCTAACATTCTACATATACAGTGATTCCCAAACCTAGAACACTCATGGGAATAACAAATAAACACAGAAGCCTGTATCACTAGGATGGAAAGCAGAATAAACCCCAAGCCTAAATGGATGGCGATGACAAGGGCTAACCTTTGCTGAGTACTTACTATTCTCCAGGTGAGGTTCTAATACTTTCTATTAACTTCAACGCAGGCCGCTGCAGGCGTCGCGGGCCACCCCCACCGGCGTCGCGGGCCACCCCCACCGGCGCCCACGCCGCACCCCTCGCGAGCCCGGCGCGGGCCCCACCTGCCCGGCCCTCTCCTGACACCTAGCGGGAGGCTGCGCCCCAACCCGCGGCGGCGCGAGCCGGGGACCTGTTACGGAGCTCTGGTGAAACCGAGGCCGCTGCTCACGGTTGCCCTAGCCCCTCAGGCCCTGGCAGTTCGCAGGTAAATGTCTTGGCCCAGGGAGGGAGAAACAGAGGTGACGCGCCCCGAGGGCTGCGGTTCCAGGTCAGCCCTCGGGAGAGGCTCGTTGGGACCTGGAATCCGAGAGATCCTCAGGGAGGTAGATCCAAGCCAGGAGAAAGGTTGAGCACAAGTTCAAGAGGAAAACAGGAAGCCGGGAAGGAACTCCAGAAGAACCCGCCGGGATCTCCAGGCCCTCTAGTCCCAGGAGCCCACCACCTCATTCCAGTCTGTCTGTCTTGCAGATCTGGCTGTCCGTCCAGCAAGGTACTCAGCCTTGGCAGCAATGGCCGGCCTCCCAGCCACTCCTTCTCCTGCAGGTAAGTGAAGGCCTTTTTCGCTGCTTCTCACCCTTTTGGCCAAGATCAAGCTAGTAAGTGAAGGCCTTGCCTGCTCTTGTGGAAGAGAACTGTTCTACACCTCCCACCCCAGGCCAGTTCTTGAGTTCTGGAGGCTACAGCCCAAAGGGAAAGCGCCCCCGCCCACACACACCTGCCTTACACAGAAAAAGGTCCGGGAGACTGAATGTCCTGAATTGCTAATGTGTTCTGAAGTCTCCCGGCATTCCTAGCACTGCCGCCTAAAGCTTGATCACCTTGGCTTGCAGAATTCTTTTACAGCTTTACCTTCATTCTTCAGGCAAAGAGTGTGGCAGCAACCCCATAATTAAACGTGGGAAAGAACTCTTCCAAAGATAGCAGGGAAATAAAAGCATAACAACACCGGCCTGGCCTGGTGGTGCTGGTGGCCAGACTCAGCGACTACAGAAGCCTAGGTGGGCGGACCCCCTGAGCTCAGTAGTTGGAGGCTCCTGTCTCACTGAACAACAACAGAACACACACCCAAAAGGGTAGCAAAGCAGGCTGCGATGATGGTGTGGCTAACCTCGGAGCTCCAGTTTCTTGGTTTGTGAAATATGAGGCTATTGTGAATTCAAGGCCAGCCTGTAATGGTTAGAGTGCTTGCCTAACAAGTACAAGGCTCTGGTTCGATTCCCCAGCATTGCATAAACTGGATGTGATGTCGCACACCTGTAATCCCAGCACGCCGGAGGCTGAGGCAGGAGTATTACCATGAGTTTGAGGCAAGCCTGAGCTACGTATTGTGAGTTCAAGACAAGCCTGGACTACAGAGTGAGATCCTCAAAAATAAGTAAATAAATAATTTGTGTTAAAATAGCTGGGCATGGTGATGTATATCTGTAATCCCAGCACTTGGGAGGCTGAGGCTGGAGGACTGTCATGAGTTCAAGGCCAGCCGGGGATATAAAGTGAGTTCAGGATCAGCTCAGCCTACAGAGTTAGACTCTGTCTCAAAAATAAATAGGTAAATACACATCTGTGTAAAAATGCACATATCACAGATGGTATCATTTGAACCATTTTTGGTATATTAAGTGCATTCACGTTTTGTACTGCCATCGTCATCGTCCATCTCTAGACCTGTTTCATCTTCCCAAAGTAAAACTCTGAACTCTGATGTTGAACAGAAACCTGGAGCTTCACAAAGCTTAGAATGACTAGAAATTCCGCCCCCAGCCTCTCACCCTGACTTTTAAAAAACCTTATTCTTTCTCCTGAAAGGTCCTTCACTTCCCCACACTCCTTCTCTCAGCAGTCTGGCTTTCCTATATTTTCACAAAAAGCATCGTCTCATGGGCTTTCTTTCCTTTAGAATCAAGCTAGTTTGAGTCAATTTCTGTACCTGCAACCAGGAGAAAAGCAGTAGAATTCGTGGGGTCTTTCTGTTTGCTACTGGTAGCTCTATTTTTTAAAGCAATGTCACTTGTTTTGTTTACAAATGTATTGACCATCTGTCCCGATGACTTTTTGTCATTCTGTGTGCATTTCATTCATTTTGCTTACTTATTCTTTGAGATACAATTTTATAAATGTCACTAAATCTATGAATTTGACCGCTGTATGTATCTTATATAAATAGAACAATTCTATAGTTATGCTTTTGTGTCTGGCTTATTTTACTTGGTGTAATGCCTTCAGAGTTAACCCTGGTTTTAGCATGTGTTGGAATTGGAATTTTTTTCTCTTTAAATCTGAGTAATGTTCCATTGTGTGTTATGCTATATATTGCTTATCCAGTCTTTTTTTTTTTTTTTTTTTTTTGAGACAGGGTCTCACTCTGTAGCCCAGGCTGCTCCTGAACTCACTGGTGTAGCCCAAGTTGGCCTTAGACTCAGGACAATTCACCTGCCTCAGCTTCCCAAGTGCTGGGATTGCAGTCATGCATCACCACACCTGGCTTTATGTGGTGCTGGCAATTGAACTCAGGGTCTTGCTCTTGCAAGGCAAGTGCTTGAACCACTGTGCCATTCCTTCAGTCCCATTCCCCCCCCCCCCCCCGTCATCTTTGATCAACACTTGGGTTGCTTCCAATGTTTGGCTATTTTTTCCCAATGTTTGGCTATTGTGAACAATGTGGCTATGCATATGGGGGTACAAGTGTCTGTGCAAGTCGCTGCTTTGATTCCTTTGGATGTATAGCCAGAGAGAATTGCTGAGTCATATAGTAATTCTGTGTTTAATTATTTTTGGAGAACCACTACACTGTTTTCCATAGCATCTAAAGCGCTTGACATTCTCACCAGCAACGCACAAGGTTCTAATCTTTGTATATCTTTGCCAATGCTTGTTATTTTCTGGCTTTTTGGTATTTTAGAGCCATCCTGTGCATAAGAAGTAATACCTCATTGTGGTTTTGATTTGTATTTTTCTAAGTGACGTTGAGCGTCTTCTCATGTACTTACTGGCCGTTTGGTATCTTTGAAGAGGTGGTATGTTTAAGTCTTAGCCTGTCTTTCACTTTTTTGTATTTGTTTGTTTGTTGATGGAGCCCAGGGCCTTCACTTTGAGCATATCCTCAGCCCATTTTTTATTTTTAGTTTGAGACAGGGTCTTGCTGAGTTGTCCAGGCAGGACTTGAATTTGCGATCCTTCTGCGTCCACTTCCCAGAGTGCTGGGTTTACAGACCTGCACCACCAGGTCTGGCTACTTGGGTAGTAATGTTGTTAATGTTGTTAAGTTGTATATTTACAACGTTGACCCAGAAAGTGGTATTTAAGGATGTGTTGTACAGGCCCCAGCTCTTTCGGTCCAAGCACATGTAAGTTTAGGGACAAGAATGGGAAAAGAATAGCACAGAGAAGAAAGCTTACTCTTTGCAAAATATGATATTGAAGGTCCAGCTCCTTTACTCTGTCTGCGTGAACTTCTCTTTCTCTGCCTTCTCTTCTGTGCCCCCCTCCCATCTGTTTTCCCCGCTCTATAGAGATTGCCTAAAGAAGCTGTTCCTTCAGGAGTACTGAAATTGAAACTTAATTTATGGCTTTCCTAGGCCCTTGTCACTTTACTTTTGTGGACTCCTTTCTCCATTAAAAAAGTTTAAAAATTGTATTTTATAATTGCATTGGCATAAAGAATATGATATTAATATAATATATGAATTTCTTATTTTTTCATTCCTGTGACAGAAATACCCATCATCCACAATTCTTTTTCTTTTTTTGAGACAGGGTCTCACTCTGTAGCCCAGGCTGGTCCTGAACTCACTGGTGTAGCCCAGGCTGACCTTGGACTCAGGACAATCTCAGTCTCAGTCTCCTGAATGGTGGGAGGTTACAGGTGTGCATCACCACACCCAAGCTTTATGTGGTGCTCAGGGAATCGAACTCAGGGCCTTGAACTTGCAAGGCAAGCACTTTAAACATTGTGCCATTCCTCCAGCCCCAACATCCACAGTTTAGGGGAGGAAAGATTTACTTTAGATCACAGTTCCAGGAGGCTGGTAATGGTGGAATCTTATGGCAAAGGGGAAGGCAGAGGGGCTCTTCAGGGCATTACAAGCAGGAAGTTAAGTGAGGGAAAGTGGAACTAGTATGTACTCTTCCAGGTCCTGTCCCAGTACCTATTCCTTCCAGATCAAACCTCAGTGTTCTGCCCCCTCCAGGTCAAGGCCCAGGCATCGGCCACTATCAGCCCATCCTCCCACCGTCCAATGGAACATGGCTCTATAGGTATCCTACCACATCCAAACCCTTGAGGCTTTGGAGGGATACTCCAGATCCAAGTCATAACAATATAATTAAAAAACTCATAATAATGTTTGTTGGACCTAGACATTTCTTTTTTTCTTCTGATTTTAAAGAACATTAAAATCAGGGCTGGTGGCCTAGCTCAGAGGTTAAAGCTCTTGCCTAGCAAGCACAAGGCCCTGTGTTCGATTCCCCAGCACCAGATCAGCCAGGTGTGGTGGTACATGCCTGTAATCCCAGCATTGAGGAGGCTGAGACAGGAGGATTGTCATGTGTTCTGAGGTCAGCTTGGGCTACATAGTGAGTTGAGTTTAAGACTAGCCCAGACAACATAGCAAGAAAGACCCTGTCTTTAAAAAAAAAAAAAAAACAATTAAAATCACTAAAATGAAAGCGTTAAACTGGCCCTGGTGGCTCAGGCTTGTAATACCAGCCAAGGCACAGTGATTCCAAATGTGAGCCCAGTCACTAAGGCAACTTAGTGACTTTGTGAGACCCTGTCTCAAAATCAGAAATAAAAAAATGGATTGAGGATGCAACTCAGTGTGGAGGCCCTGGCCTTGATCTCCAGTACATACATGCATGCAATCATTAAAAACATTTTCATAGTCCCTTAAAAGTACAGTGGACCCTAGGCACTGTCCTAGTGCAGAAGTCAAGCCTGTTGGAGTAGAAGAGTGGAACCTTACCTAGTGGGAGGTCTGTGTCCCACCCTCTCACCCTGCAACACACACATCAGGGAAAGCCTGTCTCCTGCCATCTTGCCATCTAATAATCAGTGGCTACTTCTGGCCTGTCTCACCATGTATTAGAGACTTAGCATTTTCGTCATATTTGCTCCTTACCACCACAACTGCAAAGCAGGTTCTCTTCTCATTTTACCAAAGCAAAAGTTAAAGGGCAGGGAAGTTAAATTTTCACCGCTTAAAACAATTTTCCAAAGTGGTGCAGCCAGTCATGGCCGAGGTGGGGTTTCGTGCCAAGTCGGACTTATTCCCAAGCCCGTGCTCTTCCCGTCCTGCTCTCCTGCTTCCAAGGTCACGCTGCACCCCACTGGCTGGGTCGGTGCACATGAAAGGAAAGGAAAGGGGGCCGGATTCTAGTGTGGTCTCCCACAACACAGAGGATTTGGGGAGCCTCCCTTTGCTGGGTGGGTCTAGAGCAAATAAGTAGGGCGGCAGCCCGCGCTGGCAGTGGATCTGATGCCTTAGTGACAAGAGTTCCGTTCCACCTGGGAACAGGGGCCCCAAAGAAAGCGGTATCTGGGTCAACAAAAAGAGATGAATGGGCTGAATAGATCTTGAAGGTCATTTGCTGCCAGGATTGGGGTGGAGCTTTTAATCTTGTTGTGGTCTTCTGCCTCTCCCCTGTAATAAAAATAGTACTCCTACAGTGTTTCCAAACCTGAGGAGGAAAGATAGAGGGCGGCATTATCTTTTCTTTGTTGGGACAGGTTAACAGGAAAGAACAGGGTAGGAACAGGAAACAGTGAGGATAACGTTGCGGTCACCCCTCACGCCCCACTATTTAGGTGCTGATCCTCCAGCCCCTACCCTAGTTTAGTTATTGAGACAGAGTCTTGCTCTATAGTCCAGGCTGATCCTGAATTCACTATGAATGTAGCTCAGACTGCCCTGGAACTCACGGTAATTTTCCTGCTTCGGCCCCCTAAGTGTTGGGATTACAGGCCTTTGCCACCACAGCTGGCTGATTTTTATGTGGCGCTGGGGAATTGAACCCAGGGCCTTGTTCATGTTTTAATCACTAAGATGTATTCCAACTTCTTTTCTTTGTACATATAGACGTGTTTACATGCTTAATAGTTTTTGAGATAGAGTCTCGCTCTGTAGTCCAAGACTAGCACTAACTGAACTTACTGTGGAACCCAGGCTGGCCTTGGACTCAAGGCAATCCTCCTGCTTCAGCCTCCCAAGTTCTGGGATTACAGGTGTGCACTACCAAGCCCCTCGTGTGTGGTGCTGGGGAAATGAATTCAGTGACTTGCCCTTGCTGGGCAAGTGCTTTAACCACTGTGCTATTCCTCCAGCCCTGCTTAATAGATTTTTTTTTTTTTACAAAGATATAATCATACATGTCATGTGGCAATTTGCTTTTCTTTTTTCATGAAACAGTATTCATAATCCTGTACAGTCCTGCTTCAGAGCTACCTTTTTTTTGGGGGGGGGGGGGCAAGGTCTCACTAATTCTCCTAGGCTGGCCTTGACCTTGTTCCTCCTGCCTCAGCCTCCCTAGTTGCTACCACACCTGGCTTCAGCTACTTACTCTGAGCTAGGATTCTCTCCTGTGGCCCATACATTCTGTGTCCAGTTTTTCTCTTCCTTCTTAGGGTGATGGTGCCTTCTCTCTGTGCTTAGTCAGGCACAGGTCATCTCTTGGCCTACTCAGAGGCAGAGCTCAAGCTCTGAGCTTGCCCTACATTTCTTTGTGGGCCTTCCTTGCCCCGCACATTTGCCTGCTCCTCTTGGGGTTGTGACACCCTGGGGCAGTCCAGGAGGGCAGCAGGGAAGGACTGCACTATGGCTGCTGTCCTGGGGACTGTATTTATATTGATAGTGCCTAACGTAACAGCAGGGTTTTAATCTCTTTATGATTACGAAAGCGATTCTTTATTCTTATAAGAAATTGGGATGATAAAGAACAGGCACAGGCCCCAAAGAATTCTCAGTGTGGAAGGGTACCCTGAGTGGAGTTTATAACGGCACAAATCTCAAGAGTGGTTGGAGGAATGGCTTAGCAGTTAAAGCGCTTGCCTAGCAAGCACCAAGACTATCACTAAGTACTAGAGTTTGATTCCCTAGCACCACATAAGCCAGGCGTGATCCCAGGACTCAGGAGACTGAGACAGGAGGATTGTTGTGAGTCCAAGGCCAGCCTGGGCTCCCTAGTGAGTTCAGGACCATCCTGGGCCCCAGAAGGAGACCCTATCTCAGAAAAAAAAAAAAAAAAAAAGAAAGGGAAGGATCACAAGAACAAAAAGGAAGGGGTGTAGGGTGGGGGAATTCCAAAACAGAATAAGTAGCAGTAAAATACAGAATCAAATAACAGTAAGCTAACAATGACAATAATCTAGAGATGATTTGAAATTTAATTTATGCCATGTGCCTGATTCCAGGGCAGTTTCCCATAGCAGTCCAAGGGCAGGGTAACAGCAGAGGGTGAGTCACCAGGTCACGAGGCAGATATACAGGAAAGGCGACAGGGCAAAGAAGATCAGGAAATATCTAAAATGGTGTTGCTCCTGTCACTTCAGTATATTTGTGCGTAGCTAGTTTCCTGGTCCTGAGAGCAGGGAGTTTGTTCTCACCTCATTCACTTTGTCGAATTTCTCCAGTCACTTGAAATCCTTCTCTGCTAATCAGCTTACATTTGCCACTCTAGCTTTGAATTCTTTTCACAAATTTGTGGAAACTTCCATGGGTCTGCATTTACCCAAAGGGCGCTGAGCCCATGTGAAAGGCACCAGTTAAACATCAAAAGGTCTTACAAAGAATCTGTATATGTAGATTGAACCCAGGGTCTTCACATTGAGCTGCATCCCCAACTCATTTTCCTTAAAAGTTAAAAAAAAATTATCTTTTGTGATACTGGGTTTTGAGCCCCAGGCCTTTACACTCAGCATCAACTCCACGCCCCCCCCCCCCCCCCCCTTTTTTGAGACAGAGTCTCACTCTGTAGTCCGGGCTGGTCCTAAACTCACAATGGAGCTCAGGCTGGCCTTCGACTCACAATCCTCCAGTCTCAACCTCCTGAGTGCTAGTATTATAGGCATCCACCACCACACCCTGTTTATGTGGTGCTGGGGAATCGAACTCCGGTACTTAGTGCTTGACTTAGCGCTTTCAAGCGCTTTTAACCGACAAGTCGTTCCTCCAGCCCATTTTTATTTTTGATTTTGGAACCCAGTCTTGCCAAGTCACTAAGTTGCCCAGGCTCGGCTTGAACTTGCAGTCTTCCTGCCTCAGCCTCCCAGAGTGCTGGGATTACAGACTTGTGCACCCAGGCCCAGCTACCCATTTGTTTTCTAAAGACATTGTCAAAGCTCTCAGAGGAAGACTACCAAAGACTCCCACATCACCATCCCTCCACATCCTCTGCTTTTGCTACAATCAGGTGTCTCTGCGTCTGTCCACTGGCAGCCCCTCTGCGTGGAACTAGATGCTGTCCCTTCAGGGGCATCGTTCCAACCGCTCTCCTATCATGCACTAACAATTGTTCCTCTCATCTTAGTCTCCCTATTCATACATAAATACGCTGGCATTTCTCTCACCTGAAAACAAAATTAAGTCAAACTTCCGCTGCCCTCCCGTCCTGTCCTATTTCTCTGCTCACCTTTACAGGAAAACTTTGTGTAGGAGTTTATTTATATCCTGCTTCCTGTTCCTCCTTCCATTTCTTTCTTGAATCCGCCCTAAACCACAGTTTTATATTCAGCACTTCACCAGAATGTGTAAAGGTCACTCATGAGCTCTGCGAGGCAAAGGGTCCTGTATCTGATCTGGCTGCCACTCCTAGGTCCCCTTGGGCTCAGTCCCTGCAGCTCTGCGTGTGGTTGTGTTTTGTTTTGTTTCGGTGTGCTCCAGATGGAACCCAGAGACTTCGCGCTCTGTGACATCCCCAGCCCACTTTCTGGTTTTGATTTTTGAGACAGCGTGTCCCAAGTTGCTGTCCTCCTGGTTCAGCCTCCCAGATGGCAAGGATTACATCCCTTGGGCCTGTTTATCTGTATATCTGGGTAGTTTTAAACTTTACTGTGACTGTGACTTTTCTTTCCAGTCCAGATCTCTTCCCAAAATTCTGGTCTTGACGTTTGCACTTTGCTCCCTGATAAGCCTTCCTCTGCAGGCTTCCTCCCTCCAGTTGTCTCCTGCTAGGTCCTTCTAATGATGATGGGAATTAAAACTAAAGTGCCAAAGTCTGGAAAAACTTTAGTTAAAAGTTGTAAGGGACTCTAGCTTGGGGAGGTAATAGAGGTCAGGCAACCTTAACAAAGGGGAGGAAGCGAGACCCTGTCTCTAAATAAAACAAAATATATATAAATTGATCCCTTTCTGCTGGGAAACCTGTGAAAGCTTCCCCTTGCACTCATGAAGCTGAAGCCTTTGACGTGGCCTAGGACCCAGGCTGCATGGCTCCCTTGACTTTCATCTTCTCCTTCTCACCCTTTGTACTCTCCCAGTGGCCTTCCTGCTAGCTGTTTTTTGTTTTTGTTTTTGTTTTTGTTTTTGTCCCCTTAATATGCCAATCACGTTCCAGCTGAGGGCCCACCCTGATGAAAGGGACCCACTGCCACCTGCAAAGGCAGGAAGTCACTTTGAAGGACTGTCTTGAGGGCGGGGCCAGTTGATCATTACCTCAGGCTCAGTTTCAGGTTTCATGGCTAGAGAGACCTGCCCGAGAGGTGGCTCCATTTCCAAGGAAGAATCTGCTGTTTGTCAGTCAGTCAAGGGAGTTCTGCTTTTTCTGGAAACCCAGGTGATGAGAGATTTAGGAAGGAGATACCTGAGTGGGGCAGAATGCCCCCTTAAACCTCTTACCTTGCTGTCAGTCTTAATCAACCCTGACCTGCCAGCTCTAAGGCACACTTCCTAATTGATCAGAGCTGAGAAGAGATTTGACTTTTTTTTTTTTTTTTTTTTTTTTTTTTTTTTTTTTTTTTTTTTTTTTTTTTTTTTTTTTTTTTTTGTACAGGGCCTTAGCCGGCTGGGCTCTTGGCAATCTTGCCTCTGGGGTGCTGGGATTACAGGCCTGTACCACTGGGCCCAGCCCGGCCACAAGTAATGCTTTTAATGCTTCGCAGGTGGGGGCCCACAATTCTCTCTGCTCTGCATCCCTGTGGTGGTCTCTGACTATTTTGTGGCTCATTACTCAGGCCCACAGATTTGGTATCATCCTTGATGCCCTTTCTGGCTTCAGAGACAATCACAGGTCTTCTCTTCCCTCTGTCTCACTTGGCGGCTGCTGTACCCGGCGAGAGCTTCTGTGCAGATTAGAAAAGGATGCCAGATCCAAGCTGCTTCTGCCCTTGCCACCACTTTCTCTCACCCTATTGTGTATGCTACAGTTGAAGGAGTCCTTTAAGTCCATGTTTCAGTTACGTGTTTTTGTATAGCAAGCCATCCCAAAACTTGGTGGCTTAAACTAACAACAGTCTGTCCAAGGTATGTGGCTCAGTGGTGGTGCATGTGCCTAGCATGGATGAGGTCCTGGGTGCAATCCCCAGCCCTGCCACACAAAATAGAAACCTCAGTTTCCAAGCTGACATTCCTGCAGGTTGGCTGGGCACACGGGTGTGCTCACTCACCTAGCTCCAAGCTGTTGAAGGCCCAGAATGCCACCCTCCCTTGGTTGCTAGCTGTGAACCGAGCTGGGGTGCGTGGTTTCCCTCCACTCGGCCTCTCATCCTCCACAGGACTAAACTGGGCTTGTTCAGGATGTGGTAGTCTCTGGTTTCAAAAGGGTGGTCTTGGGAATTTCAGGCCCCCCTTCACACATGTTGAACAGAGTTTGCCTTTTTAACAAGATCCCTAGGAGACTCTGATGCACAACAAAGTTTAAGAGGCATTGTTTTAAAATATAAATCTGGGGGCTGGGGGAATAGCTCTGTGGTGAAATGTTTGCCTTGCAAGCCCAAGGCCCTGGGTTCATTCCCCACGACCACATAAATTGGGCGTGTTGGCGCACACCTGTAATCTTGGCACTCAGGAGGCTGAAGCAGGAGGATTGCTGTGAGTTTGAGGCCAGCCTGGGCTACTTAGTGAGCTCAGGACCAACCTGGACTATAGAGCGAGACCCTGTCTCTAAATAAAACAAAATATATATAAATTGATCCCTTTCTGCTGGGAAACCTGTGAAAGCTTCCCATTGCACTCATGAAGCTGAAGCCTTTGACGTGGCCTAGGACCCAGGCTGCATGGCTCCCTTGACTTTCATCTTCTCCTTCTCACCCTTTGTACTCTCCCAGTGGCCTTCCTGCTAGCTGTTTTTTGTTTTTGTTTTTGTTTTTTTTGTTTTTTTTGAGGCAAGGTCTTACTCTGTAGTCCAGACTGGTTCTGAGCTCACTATGGAGCCCAGGCTGGCCTCAAACTCACAGCAGTCCCTCTGCCTCAGCCTCCTGAGTGCTGGGATTACAGGCCTGCGCCACCACGCCCAGCTCATGTGATGCTGGGGAGTCTAGCTCGGGTACTTAGCGCTTGCTAGGCAAGTGCTTTAACCATTGAGCTAGCTAACCCTCCAGACCCTGTGATGTCCCCTTAATATGCCAATCACGTTCCAGTCCTGGGTACTTCTCAGCATTGTGGGCCTTGAGCCTGCCTCCACCTTGCGTCCCACTGGAATGTTCTTCCAGGACTTGGCATGCCTGCCCCGTCACCTGAGTCTCCTCTCAGTCAAGCTTTATCTAAGGGCTTTATTTAAAATTACAACCCCATCTACATCCCAGCTCTTTAGCCCTTTTCTGCAATTTTTTTCACAGAACCCTAATCGACATTTAATTCAGTGTTTCTTTCATTAATTTTTTTAATTCTTTAAAATTTTGATACACAGTCTCACTAAATTGCCCAGGCAGATCTTGGATTTGTAATCCTCCTGCCTCAGCCTCCTAGAATGTTTGGATTTACAAGCAGGCACACACACATTAGCCCACACTTTATTTATAGTTTTGTATCCTGTCTTAATATGAATAGAACTACTCTTCTACTGGAGCCATTTTGAACCAAAGCAACATAACCTAAGTAGTTATAAAGTGTTACAATATACCGTAAACATATATAAAAACAGACATACCTATTAATCTAGTTAGGAATATGAGTATTTTAATTTTAATTTTTTTATTTATTGTTGGGATCTCACTCTGTAGCCCAGGCTCATCCTGAATTCACTGTGGAGCCCCAGGCTGGCTTTGGAATCGTGGCAATCCTCCTGCCTCAGCCTCCCGAGTGCTGGGATTATAGGCATACACCACCATGTCCACCTTATGTGGTTCTGGGGAATCAAACTTGGGTACTTAGTCCTTGACCTAGCACTTTCTGGGCAAGCACTTTTAACTGCTGAGCCATTCCTTCAACCCCTTGATATTTGTTAAATTAACTTGTTAATGTACCTATCATTGGGTCTAGAATCTCAGTCTAAAAAGGCTGCACAACTCATCTGCCCCAGCTTGCTCATGGTCATCCCGTGATGACTCCTAATGTTTGCAGTTCCAAGTTCAAGGCCCCCAAAGCAGGCCCTTGTTTCAGAAATTTTGTAGAGAACCCATCAAGCTAAATGCAGAGAATTTCACTTCTTTCAGTGGCCCACTAGTGCCTGTTCTCTTCCTCAGGAGCTTCTACATTACCAACAGAGATACCATTTACAAGTTTTGACAGCACCCTTGGTTGTCATTTAGAGTAGGCTATGCTTGCTGGGTTTCGTCTCTTGAGCTCATTTCCTGGTGTCCCAAACCCTCATGCTGCTCCTTAGAGCAAAGGTCATTCTTTCATTCTCCAATAGGTGACAGAGGCCAAAGGGCTTGGAATTCTGCTTCCTCTGCCTTCCAGCCTGACACCTTCAGGCCCAAACATCAAGCATTCTTGTTTTCCCCAATACAACATTTAAAAAATTGTCTTTCAGTTTCATTCACTGCCTCAAATTATGTAGACCTTCCCAAGACTATTCTTCTAAGCCTCCAATGTAGGTATTTCTGCTAGAAAACTTTATGTGCATTTTTAAAAGACTCACATTCTGAAATCACATTACTGAAAATAAGAGAGCTTCCAGGAAAATAGGATAGGGGCAGACCACACAAGACTTACAGAGCTTTGTAACCAGAACCACCATACATGTAATAACAGCCTTGCTAAAAATATTGGCAGAGTTGAATCTCCGCTAGTGTTTGAATCCTGACTTCCAGTCCACCCTTTGCAGCCTGTATCCTGGGCTTTCTGCTTTTTCCTTCTAGATTTAGATTCCAGAGATTGTTCACCTCTAGGAGAGACCATTTTCACCAAAACTTGAAATCTAAGGTAGGATCTGTTCATTAATCCATTGTTTTAATACTGAGGTGAATTTCTTTGTAGTTTGTAACCCATGTTCACTGTGTACCCAGATGGCTCACGGGAAGCCCCCTCACAACTGCATTCAGAGCAGCCTGTTATATTTTGGTCAGTTCTGCCTAAGTCGCCAAAACAGCCTGTAGTTGGGGGGAGCTTGCATCTCCTTACATCAAGTACTAGAGCCATGACAGTTGCATACCATCAGCATGACTCCCACATGGCACTGACGTCTCTCTCGTTTACCAGTGGCCTACCTACAAGCATGTCTTATAAGCTGCTTCACATTTAAAGGAACATTCCTCGTCTGTATGTGATCGTGATCATCTGGCTCCTCTTCCACTTGGATCTATACCTTTAAAACTATTAACCTTTTTTTTTTTTTCTGTACTGGGGATTGAACTCAGGACCTACTACATGCTCAGCAAGCACTCTACACTGAGCTACATCCTTAAGACTCTTTTAAGTTTTACTTGTTTATTTGTTTATGGTTGTTTATGGGGCTGTGGATTGAGTGCAGGGCTTTGCGCTGAGTTACATCTCCAGACCATTCTTATTTTCCATTTTGAGACAGTTTTACTAATTTGCCCAGGTGGGGCTCAAATTTGCAGTCCTATTTTTTTGGGATTTTTTTTTTTTTTTTTTTTTTGAGACAGGGTCTTGCTCTGTAATCCATGTTGGTCCTGACCTCACTATGTAGCCCAGGCTGGCCTCACATTCACAGCAATTCTCCTGCCTCAGCCTCCTGAGTATTGAGATTATAGGTATTAATAGGTGCTGCAGAATAGAACCCAGGGCTTTGTGCTGCTAGGCAAGTGCTCTAACCTCTGTGCTATTCCTCCAGCCCTGCACTTCTGTTGCCTCAGTCTCCTAGGATGCTGAGATTATAGATCTGCACCACCAGGCCCTGAGAACAACAATTATTGTATAATTGTACTTGCACTGATTACCTGCCAGGCATGTTCAGCCTGCACACTGGTATTTTATTGGCCTTGATTTTTTAAAAATGTTGCAATGAAAATATTAAAAAGGAAGTCTTAGTACTAATATATGTGTGTTAACTATATTATGTATTTCAGATATAGCGCAAGACAGTTTATTTTTTCTGCTTGGAAAACATGAGCAAAAAAATGGTGTGCCACAGGTTAGACATACATACATAAGAGCAACCAGATTTGTAGAGACGAAAAGTGGAATGGAGGTCGTCAGGGTCTGGGAGAAGAGGGATAGGGAATTAATGTTTAATGAGTATAGAGTTTCAGTTTGGGATAATGAAAAGGTTCTGGAATAGATAGTGATGACAGTCAGTGTTCAGTGTCCTTAACGTACTGGCCTGTGGCAAAAATGGGCCTGGACGTGCAGCTCCGGGCTAGAGAACTCACGTAGCAGGTCACAAGGCATCAAGTTCAACCCCTAGCAACATACACACATAGGAAGTTTTATGTGGACTACATTCAAATTTATCTGTCTCAGGTATGCTAAAACCTAAGGGAAGTCTCATTAGCCTTCGTCTTACACTTCTGAGTTCCTTTTGGTGTTGTTAATTATCCTAGTCAAAGAATCAATAAATGTGTTCCTGGCCTACTCTGTAATAGCTTGCAGAATTACCATTGTAAAAACATTTCACCCATCCATAATATTAGAAAAAGAACTTGTATTTCTGTATTTTTATTTTCTTTTTGTAGTACTGGGGATTGAACCCAGGACCTTTCACACTGAGCTACCTCCCTCATCTTTTTCACTTATATATTGATTTATTTTATTCTGAAGCAAAGTCTTATCAAATTGCCCACTCTGGGCTCCAATTTGTGATTCTGCCTCAGCCTCCCAGAGTGCTGGGACTGACTGTAGGCATACATCACCACATCGATGTAATTTAAGTTGAGACAGACACTTGTTACGTTACCCAGGCTGGCCTTGAACTTGTGATCCTCTTAGCCTCCTGATATCTGGGGTTACAGGCATGTTCCGTTACTCCTGGCAACCCGTGAACTTCTTGGAAGAGCTCAATGGTAGCAAGGTCTCGTGTGAATACTTGCTAGGGCATTACAGCTGGTAGTCCTGGGCTCATGTCTGGGATCTTATTTCCTGGGTAATGATGTGAGTCATGTTGTGTGGCTCTCCTTGGGCCTCAGAGTCCGCAGCAGCAAACAGAGGCCTCCACTTTGCAGTGACTAATGTTGTAAGGGTCAATAGTGATACATATAAACCACCTGGCCACGAGTCAGGAATGTACTAAATGGTAACTATTATAATTGGAACCATTAGCAGAATTTCCCAACTAAAAATCAACTTCCTCCCAGATCCTCTTTTCTGCAAGGACTACTGCGAATTTATATTCTGAAACACTGCAGTTCAGCTGCATGATCAAGTTGCTGGTTAGCCTCATCCCACAGGCCTTCCTGGCAACTATGTCACCGCCCCTGGCAGGTAGTGATTAAGAAATATATTTATTAGTTGAACTTAAGTTACTCTTTATAATTGAGCTTATAGCATGCATTAATCTCAGTGTGTTGATATCTTAAGTGTTTTAAGAAAGGCAAAACTAGGAGCAGTTGTAAAGAATTCTCGATGTTTATGGGAATGTAGAGGGAAGGCCTGAGAGGTTGGTTGGTTTGTTTTTGTGGTACTAGGTTTGAACTGAGGGCCCTTCTGCACAGCTAAATCATCCCTTTTTTTACTTTGAGACAGGGTCTAAGTTGCCCAGGCTGGGTTTGAACCTGCTGTCTTCCTGCATCACCCTTGCAGAACGTTGAGATTTCAGGTGTGTGCCAACATGCCTGGCACTGGGAGATTTTGTGCCTGGTGAGGGCTGAGGCATAGTTCATCAGGTAGAGTGTTTGCCTAGCAAGCACAAAGCTCTGGGTTCAGTTCCCTAGTACCACATAAACTGAGTGTGGTGATGCACACTTTAATCCCAGCACTTAAGAAGGGCATGAGGATTGCTGTGTGTTTGAGGCCGGCTTGGGCTACATAGTGTAAGTTCAGGACCAGCTTGGACTACAGAATGAGATCCTGCTGTCATAGCCCCAGTTGCTGACTAGTCACAATTGCCAGTTCTATCATAAAGGCCTGGTTAAACACATCCTAAGCAGGTAGTAAAGGACAGAACTCACATTTGAAACCCTGTCATGCCAGGTCGAGTGTCACATTCCTGTAATCCCAGCACTCTAGGACACTGAGGCAAGAGGATGGAAGTTTGAGCCCCACTTGAACAATTTATCAATTTAGTGAGGCCCTGTCTCAAATAGCTCAATGTGAAAGCCCTTCGTTCAATCCCTAGTACCTCAACAAATAAGAAAGAAACCCAGTCAGTCAGGCTTAAAAGCCCCTACCCTTTTTTGGGGGTGGGGTTTTGAGCCAAGGGGTACTCTACAATTGAGATATATCTGGCCTTTTATTTTCTGAAACAGCGTCTTGCTAAGTTGCCCAGCCTGGACCAGAACTTGCAGTCCTCCTGCCTCAGCTTCTCAGTAGCTGGGACTATAAGCAGGTGCCAGCTGTCTAAAGCCCTTTGTCTTAAACACTGTGGTAGACAGAGGGGCATCTATCCAACTATTCATTGTCTTTGGAAATTAGTTTATTGTCTCCTTTATTCTCCAGATTTTTCTACTTAAGAAATCTTAAGGAGCTGAGTTATGAAATGGGAAGAACAAAGCTATGCCTGGAACAAAAACATTCACCCAATTTCCTTTTCCATCTTTCTGAACTTTTCAGAACTGATGAGTACCCCACTTCTGCAGGCCACAGAGGCCCAATCTCCAGAGGCTGAAGAAGCCAGCACAGCACTCATTGCAGGTAATGAATACTGAGCCAAATCCAAGGGACCCTAGGATTAGGGCCCATCTTACTGGAACACTGCCTCTAATCAGATAGGATTTTCCCCACATGGGGAAAACACAGCATCCATTAATGGGCTTATTCTGACATGTAGGTTCTATAGGCACACAGCACAGGCACACACACATACAGCTGAGGGTACGAAGACTCAGCTTCTACCAGAGGCATGAGCTGTTTCTTACCTCCCTTTCTATCACAGGCATCAAGAACAGGCAATATCCTTTTGAGGGGTGGTGTTTTGAGCTCAAGGATTCTCTACCATTGAGGTATATCTGGTATTGGAGGGATTGTTTCATCAGAATTTGTCCCTAGCTTGAGGAGGAGACTTGGATAGCTCTTGCTGTAGAAGTTGTCCCTGGGGGGACAGCTTGTACTTGGAAGTGAACACTAGTTAACTACAGGTAGAGGATCCTCTTAAGAGAGAAAGACACCAGATTCAGGTGACCCAGTGAATTCCTAAGATGGTCTCGATCCTGAAACATCCGTTTCCCTCTCCTTTCTAAGTTGTTATCACCGTGGTCTTCCTCACCCTGCTCTCGGTCGTGATCTTGATCTTCTTTTACCTGTACAAGAACAAAGGCAGCTACGTCACCTATGAACCTGCAGAAGGCGAGCCCGGCGCCATCCTCCAGATGGAGAGTGACTCAGCCAAAGGCAGAGAGAAGGAAGAGTACTTCATCTAACGGGTCCCAGGCCCCAAGGAGCTAACTCCCAGCTCCAGTGCTAACACATTGACTGCTTTATTAGGTGAAAAGTTTATCTGAAGCCAGTGACACTGATGAACATGGGCAAATATAGGCCTGCAGAGCACAGGCCGAAATGCTAACATCACCGGCCCCAAGGACCAGGGGCACAGAGAAAGCTGCTTAGGATGTGTTTAACCAGGCCTTTATGATAGAACTGGCAGTTGTGACTAGTCAGCAAGTGGGGCTATGCCAGGCACCACTGGAGTATGCGCTATCCCAGCTGAAAGGGCAGAGGGGAGGGAGGGTCACTGGCTGTTCTGCTCCATCCTCTTCCTACCACTTAGCTATACCCCCAGTGGAGATGTCCATAGAATTCTTCCCACAGGCCTGATACCACCATGAAAGGCCAGGCCCAGGGGGACAGAGGACTGTGGGATCTTACCTCCTGATAGATGTGCTACATGCCTTAATCTGAGCCCTTCCTTTCCATAATTATCAATAACCTCTTATTTGTGGTGTTTTTAACCCGTTAAATTTTTTCATGGATACAAAAGTCAGATTTTTCATGTGCAAAAGTTAACTTTACACTATGCTGTGACTTACCTTTCCTTAAACTTTTTTTGACATTGCTTTCTTTTGCTAATTTAACTCCTTTGGATATGTTCTGTCACAAGCAGTAAGGTGGGAGGGGTTGAGGCAAAGATGGTCCAGGAATCTTGCTCCCGAGAGCCTTGTAAGAAACATACCTTTGGGTTTAGGGCGTGTAGCTCAAGTGCTTGCCTAACGGCTGGAGGAGTGGCACAGTGGTTAAAGCGCTTGCCTTGCAAACACAAGGCCCTGAGTTCCATTCTCTGGCACCACATAGAGCTGGGTATGGTGGCACACGCCTGTGATCCCAGCACTCAGGAGGTTGAGGCAGGAGGATTATTCTGAGTCAAAGGCCAGCCTGGCATACAACAGTGATTTCAGGACCAGCCTGAGACGAAACAAAAAAAGAGGTGCTGGAAGAGTGGCTTAGCAGTTAAAGCACTTGCCTAGCAAGCGCTGTGGCAAGCGCTCTTTACCTTCGTTTCCCCAGCACCACATAAACCCGGTGTGGTGGCGCATGCCTGTAATAAGCTGAGGCAGGAAAATTGCTGTGAGTCCAGGGCCAGCCTGCGCCACAAAGCGAGATCCTGTCTCAAAAAAAGAAAACAAAAAGTAATTGCCTAGCCAGTACAAGGCCCTGGGTTGATACCATAGCACCACCTCCTGTAGACATAGTGGCATGTGCATGTAATCCCAGCACTTAGGCTGTGGCAGGCCAGCCTGAGCTACACCACAGTGAGTTCAGAACCAGCCTAGACTACAAAACAAGACTTTGTATCGAAAAAGAAAGAGAAGAAAAGAAAGAGAAATGTGCCCTGGGAGATAAGTTGCTTTATCTTCAAGCCTGGCAAGAGCCAATATTTCCCAGATTTTGTATGTATACAGACAGAACTGAGAAAAAGCTGCCTTTCCCACCAGTATCCTCAGAATCATTTGAAGAAGTGTCTTAGATTTAGCTTAGTGTTAGAATGAGCTATGTTTAAAAGTCTCAAATGTTGTGGTATAAATTATGAGCTCCTCAGATGTACTTTGCAGTCTAGCCTTCCTTCAAGGTTTGAAGATACTGCCTCCCACAGTCAATGCTTAGGCCCACACAGGTTAAAGAATTGAATGAATCCTGGTAGTCTGGATTCCAGTTTTCTGTATTTCTCCAGGCAGAATTTTAGAGAAACTGAAGGTCACCCTTAATTTACAGATTTTTTTCTCACTTAACTTGGTGATAAGAGATTGGATCCAAGAGCCTTCACACTGAGCTATACCCCCATCTTATTATTACCATTATTATTTTCAAGACAGGGTTTTGCTCTGTCTATAAATTTTCAAGACAGGGTTTTGCTGATCTTGATCTCACTATATGTAGTCCAGGCTGGCCTTGAACTCACAGCAGTCCTGCCTTAACCCCCAGAGTGCTGGGATTACAGGTGTGTGCCACCACACCCAGTTTATGTAGTGCTGGGGAATTGAACTCAGGGTCTTAAACTTGCTAGGCAAGCACTTCAAACATTGTGCTATTGGGCCAGAGGAATGGCACAGCAGTTAAAGCACTCACCTGGCAAGCACAAGGCCCTGAGTTTGATTCCCCAGCACCTTATAAAGCCAGGTGTTGTGGCGCATACCACTAATCCCAGCATTCAGGAGCACTGCTGAGTCCAAGGCTAGCCTTGCATAGTGAGTTCAGGACCAGCCTGGACTAGAGTGAGATACTAACAACAACAAAAATAAAATAAAATAAAAAACTGAGCTCTTTCTCCAGCACAGTCATCAGATTGGACTTAAATTTGTAACCTTCCCTCAGCATGCTAGGATGTGGGAGTTTCAGGCCTGCACCTGCACCACCAGTTCTGGCTTATGCAAATTTTTATACTTTTTCCTCATTCTTTACAGCAAGTTGAGTGGAACCTATTATTCACTTATTTCTAAGTTTAGATTTTGAATCCCACAATCTGAGTTTAGTTGTAAATATCACATCTAAAGTGAGATTCATACAAATAATCAAATCTTGGCCTTTACTCCTACATTTATTATTTTTGAGACAGGGTCTCAGTTTGTAGTTAGGGGCTGGTCCCAAACTCAGTATGTACCCCAGGCAGGCCTAGAACTCACAGCAGTCTTTCTGTTTTAGCCTCCAGACTACTGGAATTACAGGCGCATGTGCCAACATGCCGCATTTATGTGGTGCTGGGGAACTGAACCTAGAGCTCTGTAGTTGCTAGGCAAGTGCTGTAAGCTGCACCCCTAGTACCTAATGCATTTATTTCAGAGCCTTCATAAAAGAGAAAAGCAGTATATCTAGCTGAGTTTTCAGTGGAATAAAAAAGAAAATATATGCAAAGTAAGTCTAAGTAAAGAATCCTTGGAGTGAGGTGTAATGCAACTTCATCACTTTATTCAAATCTTCAAAATAGTCTTTATTCTACATTTTTAGTATAAAAAATCCACAAGTTAAGTGCACCACAGTGTAGAGAGAGACATACAACGCTGAACTTCCATAACAGTCAATGGTACAGTCAAACATCACATGTACAGAACACAAAATTTAGATGAACTGAAATTATAAGATAAAATAAAATAAAATCCAATTTCAGAAAACAAAAATCAAAATATTAAGGATCCCTGAAATATTAACCCTAATGAGATTTCACTGGACTCAAGTCATTTTATAGTGAGGCATCACATGACCGTATTAACCCAGTTTAGGCATTCTTGGAAGCCGTGAATGGCTACATCAGACAAGTTGACAAAAATAGTAACCAATTTTTGATGAGAAAACTCCCTTTAATTTGCCTGTAAAGTCAAGCTTTTGAAATGCAGTCGTCCTCCTCTGTGCCCCTCATTTTGAACAGACTTTTCTTATGGGACAGTTTGCACTAATATCCTTTGTTCAAACAAAGCTCAGATTTTCTGGCACCAAAGCAAATTTGGGTTATGTTCATGTAAGCGAGAAACCCAATGAGGAGGAGCCAGAGGGCGCCCTCCACGTTTGCCTGAGGAGGTTATAAAAGCAGAGTCTGGAGGCCCGTGCTCCGGGCACAGCGGGGGTTCAGAGGATCCTTGTGAAAGACAAAAAGATGGCAGGCGGGGAGAAGTGCAAGGAGAGAGGAAATGAGTCTGACTGGCTTTCTGTCCTGCACCACTGATTCAATAGAGACTGGCGGGAGGAAATGGAAGACTAGGGTTGCACATGGGGCAGAGGATGGAAAGGAAAAAGGCAGACAACTGATGCGTTCCATTTAACAAGTAATATAAATCAAAGACTTAAGGAGATTAGAGACCAATCAGAATAATTTGGCAACTTTAATTCTTAGGAAGATCAAAGTTCCCTCCAAACCTAATTTGATGTTTTATTACTAAAAGCAAAGACCAGTATGGTACAGTATTACTCTGGAGGGATTAAAGGAAGATCCTTCGGGCTGCTTCACCCACATTCATTTTATGAATGTTTACCTCCCCTACTTAAAAATGCTTTAGGGAGGTACTGCTACCATTACATGGTTCCTTATTAAATTTGAAAAGTGCCTGAAAGTCTGGGCACCAGAAAGACACCCCAACAACATGTGTCTAAACTGCAATTTCAGGTTAATATGACTAAAGCAGTTACATTGTGAGAAGTGCTGAAGGTATGTGATGTCTTTCCCGGCACAGAGGTGGCTCTGGTTCCTCACCAGATGGTGTAGCCGCCATCTGAGCCGCCCATGAAGAAGTTTCCCTTCCGCTGAGTTACAAGGACGTTGGCTCCCTGCATAACCGCAAGCTGAGCTGCATTGGGAGGGCATCCAGGAGGCGGAGGCTGAAAAGAAAGGACAAGGGAGAATGGGCACAGGGCAGCTGATAACAAGAAGGGGACACCAGGTAAAGCAGTCGCATTAGGAAGCCTGTTAACCGGTAGCATTTTGAAGAGCTAATTCTGCTACCAATTTGAGTCCTAACACGAGTCTAGTTTTCTCTGACCCCAAGACACAAACAATAACAGGAGTCTATCCCTTATCATTCATTCAAAGGTTCTAGCTCCACACCCACAGTCCTTTTTTGACTCCCACTCACATACCCCAAACAGGGACAGATTACCAGGTCCACCACTGAATCCCACAGAATCCTACGTAATTTTTATTTTGGAGGGAGAGCTTTGCACATGCCAAGCACGCACTCTACCACTGAGCCTCACCCCATCACTCTAGATACTTTTTTTCTGACAGGTTATCACCCTGTAGCCCAGGCTATCTCAAACTCACAACAGTCTTCCCACCTGAGACTCTTCTAAGTGCTGGGATTGCAGGCGTAGTCACAATACCTGGCTTCCCTCTAAGTAATTTTTAAACCACTGGATTAACCAAAGGCTTACAAATGATGGCATTCCTACTTCATCTCCAGTATAAGGTTCCTGAGTAGCTGTCTTACCAAAGAACATCTAGGCTCTAAGTCCCAGGTATTTGGAGACTTATGCAGGAAATACTTATAACCGAAACCCCTACCACTTTTCTAAAAGCTCATCATTAGAAACTATTCAATGTTTTTTCTCATCCAGATCCTAGAACAATACTGGTGACAAATATTAATGTTTTTGGAGTGAATAAGGATCATTATACCAGTTGGTTATACCAACATACACAGGAAGAGGAGCAAGCGGGACTCACAATAGGAAAAAGAAGGAACCCAGGTTCATTAACTCAGACTCCAGTGAATGTGCCAGTGCTGTTTGCCCGCCACAGTTCTCCCACTTCCTCTGCCCTCCGCCTGTTAGATGAGTGGGTGCAAGTCTTCCAGGGACAGTGGAATAATGAAGACATTTCAGAAAGTCAGAATACATAAGATCTGAGGTGCTTCTCAGGTCATACTTACAGGAATACTGCCAGCAGTGGCCCCAGCTCCAAATCTGGCACCCGCATCATACCCGCCTTCCACCAGCACTGTTGAACCAGGCGGATAGATAGGACCAACTGGATAGTAAGCCATGGGGATTGTGGAACCTAAGGGCCCCACAGCCACCGACTGGGCCATGGGCAGATACAGGGAAGTGCCAGGAAATGCAGCTGACATGGTGGGGACCGTTGCAGCCCCTGGGTGCACAAAGCTGGGGCGGTAGAGCTACGAGGACAGAAGAGAAGGCAAAAAGTTACTTGTTGAACATTCCAATTTGAAATCCCTTTCATGAATCAATGTTTCTTCTTTCTGCTGCTGGAGACTGAACCTGGGAGCTCACACATGCTAGGTAAGTACCACTGAACTGCACCCTCAGCCCTTTTTGATTTGGAGACAGGGTCTAACTTAAGTTGCTTGGGCTGGCCTCACACTTAAAATCCTCCTGCCTCAGCCTCTCAAGTAGCTGGGATTAAAGGCATGTACCACCACACCTAGAACAGGTCAATTTTTAATTCAACTTGTGTAGATTATACTTTCTGTAATACGTAAATTGACTTTCCATGGGCATTCAGTATTCTCCTGGATCATTTCCTGCTATAGCTAATGTTAGGCTCAAGGCGTACAAATACACCTTAACCTCAGCCTGCGCCAAAGAAAAGCATAAAGTGATCATACAATGAATTCTCAATTCCAACAAATGGCTGTATTACATAATATTTTAGGTTATTCCTGTGAGAACTCTTCTGCTGGTAAAGTTGGAGTTAGCCAAGGACTGAAAATACGGTCCAAGAGGATTCTCAACTAGTTCAAGTTCGGTGAACCAAGTACCTCTGAATAGGCAGGTGGAGCATCAGTATAGGGAGGAGCCTGAGGAAGATGCAGGGTCTGAGGGTAAACGGGATTCCCAGGAGGCTGCACGGGATAGGTTGGCTGTGTTGGATATTGACCTGCAAGAAAAAAACAAAACTCAGGTTGCCTACTATACAGAGCCACCATAAAAGGGCAGGGATTTCAGGTAGTTATCTTGGGGAACAGCAAACAGGAGGAGATTTGCAAGTAGCTCCAGAAAGCTGATTTCTGCAACCAAAAAAATAAGCATTGTTTCTGGACCCCTAAAACAAAAGGTTCTGGATTCTGACCGGGCAAGACCGGCATTGTTTCCACTGGATTACAGTAAGGAGAAAGTCTGCCTGGGCCCAAATTCCGCCTGGAATGCTGAGCAGTTCTGGGACTCTTTCCTTTACTTCTGGACAGCTACTGTATCTAGGGTGCTTCCACTCTGGGTAGTCACCAAAGGCCAAGGTGTCACCAACCCAGGCTGTGGGTTACAGTCTTTGTGATGAGTTAATCTCACAGATTCCTAGTCAAGGTCGACTTCCAAAATAAAAGAGCGTGAGAATGGAAAGTAAACCCTGAGACCAGGACAAGGCAAGAGGGTTAACACATGGGCAAAATCACAGGCACAGGGAGAAATTCTAGTCCGGCCCGCGAAGGGCGAGGGACGTGAAAGGACGCGGGGAGAGAACCTCGCAGGCCCCGGCCTGTCCACCGAGGCAGGCAGCTCACTAGTTAAGCGCCAGGGCTCTTCCTGTTGTTCGGGAGCGCGGCGCCCCGCCTCTGCCGGCTCTCCATTGGCCTACCCGTATCCCTGCTCTAGTCCCCCATTTGCTCCTGTGGGTGCCCATCGTGACAAGCCCCCCCACTCGACCCCGCAGCTCTAAACTGCGCCACAGTGTTTGGAAGGAAAAGGGCCGGGCAGGAGCCAGCAGCTGCAGTCAGGCGATGACGAAGGCGTCGGCGCACCCCCCAGCTCTGCGGCCGGCCGCGGAGCGCGCCGCAGCCCACGCCGAGCCTGGCCTTCGGTGACCCTGAGCTCCGAGCTCGCGCGCTCAGGGCCAGCACTACCCCCGCGACGGCCCCGGCCGCCCCCGGTCCTTGCCTTTGCTGTTCATGGTGGCTGCGGGTCCGGTTCGACTCGGCGTCGCGGACGGTTATTTTTTTCGTCCTCTTCCTGTTCGGAGTCACTTCCGTGTCACGTGATGACCTGCCCGCCCGGCGTCACCCGGCGCCCGATGATCGCTGCCACCGGAAACCCCGCCCCTTGCCTGGCCTCCAGTCGCTGCGGAGAAGGTCCGCGTGGTCCCGCCCACGCGAGTTTGGCCCCCGCCCGCTCACCCTTGTCCTCCAGCCCCTGTCCCTCAAGTGGAGGAAAACCAAATACTTCAAGGTATTGTGTCAAAACAGAGTCCTTTCTGTTGGACGTGCGAGTCAAATGGTGCAAGCGTTCCCTGAAACCTCTTTCCGCCTACTCTTGTTAACTCAAGGTCACCTCACCTTTGCAGTCCTTCACGAGGTACAAGAATTTTACAAATTTTCCAAATTGCCTAAACTATGCTCTCCAAACCTTGTTCTGTTTTACATTCTTTTCCCAAACTCAGCTTAAACTACAGCTTGGTAAAGATTTATTTCGCCATAACAGTTCATATCTATCCTTTGCTGAGGTAGACTTTCACTAGAATCTTCGCTGCCAGCAACGGTCTGGATTTGTGTTTGCCCTGCCGTCCACAACAGCTGGCACCAAGACCGATGTATTCATAGTACATGGGACCCTGCCTTCTCTCTGACACCTGTTACCGGTGAACTGTCTTGGGTGCATCTGTGTTCACATTTTTCCTTTATGCCACTTGGCTGTTACTTAATTGTCTTTTTGGTAAAAGATGACATCTTTTCCAGTAACATTATATGTGTCTTTTCTTTCCTCATTCATCAGCTGGAGCCTAGTGATGCAGGAAGAGTTCAAGTTCTTGCATGCCTGGGGGACATGGTGCCTCCTTGTCTCAAGAAAAATAAATAAATAAAGGGCCGGAGTAATAGCACAACAGTTAGAACACTTGCCCAGCACGCCTAAGACCATGGTTTCTGTTTCCCAGCACCACATAAACTGGGTGTGGTGGTTTGCACCTGTAATCCCAACAGTTGGGAGGCTGAGGCAGGGGGATTGTTGTGAGTTCCAGGCCAGTCTGGGCTACATAGCGAATTCAGGACCAGCCTGGACTACAGAGTGAGACTCTGTCTCATAAAATAAATAAAAAGATAAAAAGAGCTGAGAATATGGCTCAGTAGTAGAGCCCTTTCTGAGCCTTAGTTTAATCCTCAGTATTTAAAAAAAAAAATCTACTGAGTGCCTGGTATGTGTAAAAATGGTGATGAAGTGAAACAGAACAGCTCAACTGTGTTATTTTGCTGGAGTTTAAGAGCAGGTGGGAAAACATCTTAGGAATGGAGAGCCTTAGCCAGGCACGGTGGTACATGCACGTATCCCAGTGCTGAGGTAGGTTGAGACAGGACAATCACAAATTCAAGTTCTGCTTTGGCAATTGAGCAAGATCCTGCCTCAGAACATAAAAAGGGCTAAGGATGTAGCTCAGGGCTAGAATGCCCCTGGGTTCAAGCTCTACTTTCAGGAGAAATAAAAACAAGGAGCACTGTGGACAGAAAAGCTCTCAGTAAATATTGGATTTATATCTAGATAAATATTTGCTGATTTGCTTATTAAACCACCAGAGTAGACTTTATTCACTTCAACTTGTTATTTTTTGTCTTCAATAGTATATCATATAACAGTTTGCAAAGCACTCTTAAAATGTAGTCTTTTTCATTTTTTTGGACTGGAATGAAGGTCAGGGTCTCCACATTGAGCTACATTCCCAGTACATTTTTACTTTTGATCTCGAGACAGTATGTCATTAAGTCACTAAATTGCCCAAGCTGAGCTCAAACCTGTGAATCTTCCTGCCTCAGCCTCTCAGAATGTTGGGATTACAGGACTGTACCACCAGGCCTGCCTGTGTTGTTTTAAAATTAATGTACATTGGGCTGGAGGAATGGCTCAACGGTTAAAGTGATTGCCTAGCAAGTGCTAAATTAAGCATTGATTCCCCAGCACCACATAAGCTGGGTATGGTGGTGGTTTACACCTGTAATCCCAGCTCTTGGGAGGCTGAGGCAGGGGGATTGCCAAGAGTCCAAAGCCAGCCTGGGCTCCCTAGTGAGTTCAGGACCAGTCTGGGCTACAGAGTGAGACCCTGTCACCCTAAAATTTTTTTTAAAAAATAATATTAATGTACATTGCCTCACATGACTAAAATACCTGATTGTCCAAGATAGTTTTTTTTCCTCCTTTCATTATATTCATAGGGAGAGGGGTTCTGGTGGTGAAATTTGGGGCCTCCACTGAGCTACATCCCCATCCATTTTTCATTTTTGAGATAAGAGTCTTGCTGAGTTGCTCAAATTGGCCTCAAACTTGGCATCTTCCTGCCTTACCCTCCTGAGTAGCTTGGATTACATGTGTATGCCACCATTTCTAGCCACGTTATTAATTTGATTCAAGCTAATAATATTATAAAGCCTATTATATCTATAATAGTTAACTTTTCCTGCATTTTTGACTCTAATATTCATTCACTTAACTCTGTGGAACACTCACAAATGCCAGCTCTTGCTTTCCTGAGGCTCTTCTGTGTGTGTGTGTGTGTGTGTGTGTGTGTGTGTGTGTGTGTGGTACTGGGGATTGAATTCAGGGCCTCATACTACAGAAACTCATCTTCAAGGGCAAGGATTTGCACACTTTTTTGAACAAATCCAATTTTTTATTGAGATGGGGGTCTCACTGACTTGCCCAGTATGACCTCAGACTCCTGCCTCAGCTTCCCCCGAGTGCTGAGATTATAGGTGTGTGCCAGCACACCTGGTTTATGTGGTGCTGGGGAATCAAACTGAGATACTTAGCACTTGATGTAATGCTTTCTAAGCAAGTGCTTTAACTGCTGAGCCATTCCTCCAGCCCCTGAAACAAACTTTTTATGACCTGGTATCATCCTGCTGTTCTCTGTTTCTTAATATTTTTGCTTTGTTTTGTTTTCTTTCCTTTTCTTTTTTCAATTCTGGTTGTGATTTCATATATTACTAACAGGTGAGGATTCCCAGTTTGAAAAACAAGAATAACAAGAATTTTTAAAAATTTTTTTCCTCATTTTATTGATATGTATAAGTGCAAAATATAAAGTTTACATTGATCTTGAGTATTTTGTGCACATACATATTGTAGCAAAGTTACAAATCCTTACATTCTCTCTTTTGACCCTCCTTCACCTCTCCTGTAGTACCTGTTATTTCCCACATTAAGTTCTATGAAATAATTGTGTTCTGGGTTTCTCATCTGAGAAACCATTCAATATTTCTCCTTCTGCTTCTGACCCACTTCACTAAGCACGATGGTCTCAAGTTGCCTCCATTTACCTTCAAAAGCCTCCAACCTATCTGTCTTTTTAGATGAGTAGTATTCCATTGTGTACAAATACCACAATTTGTGTATCCATTGTTCTGTTAATGGGTATTTTGGTGTCTTCCACGTTTTAGCTATTGTTAGTTGTGCAGCTATGAACATGGGTATACATGTATCTCTGTTATGTGTTGCTTTTAACTGTTTGAGGAATATTCCCAGAAGAGGTATTGCTGATTCAAAGGGGACATTTATTTCCAGTCTTTTGAGAGACTTCAGTACTGCTTCCCATAGCGGTGGTGCTAGTTTTCATTCACACCAGCAGTGCAGGAGGGTTCCTTTTTCCCTACAACCTTCCCAGCACTGATTGCTGTTTGTGTTCTTGATACACACCAGTCTCTCTGGAGTTAGGTGGTATCTTGGGAATCACAAGAATTATTAGGACCAATATAGCTATAATCAAAATTTTGTGGCCTGATTATATATCAGATTAAACGAATTTAAATGTTGGGATGTCTCATGTAAAGCATCAGCAAATTGTGCTGCTACCACTGAAAGGTAGGAGGCTCAGGAGTCAGCACCTCCTGGTGCAGCTCTCAAATGTCCAATGTACCATTGCATCAGGACCAGATTCCACCTAAATGTCAGTCAGCTTGTTCCTAGGGGTATCAGATTTTATTACACAGCAATGCTGAAATACAAAAGTATTATAATGACAGGCAGTGGTAAGGTGATACTTAATGGCCTGTACCTGTTGCCCTAGCCAATCACTACTAACTTTAAGAGCATCCAGTCATTCCATATCATTAATGGCTATTTTTTTTTTTGAGTGCGTTCAATTTTTGAAACATTTTTGGCTGTTTGACTCCTTGTTTTAATGCAGCCACTCCTATTCTGTTGTTTTGATGATGCCAATTAGAGTTAAAATGCCAGCAATCAATCAGTGTCACATCCTTTAGATCTTTTTAATACTACCAGAAGCCATGTATTAATAGCATTAATATTTATTAATATTTTCCGAGGATCATTATTCTTTTAACAGGTGACCAGGGAAAATGAGGCTGTCACAAGACTATTAAAAGTATAATCAATATATTGGGCAATATGACAAGCCTCACAAGAAACATGAAGAGAATTATTACAATTAATTTTATCATTAACAAATAAGGAAGCATAACACATGCCTTAGAATAATAGGTTCCATTATTATGAGCAGAAAAGGTAAAATTAACAGAGCTTATAGGGTTTTTTTTATGAAGACTAATGGGACTAGTGCTTGGCAATAAAGGCCAAAGATTAGTGTGGAGAGTTCACCTGTGCTGCACAACAGGTGAAGTAACCAAGGGACCATGCCAAAATTATGAGCCAGAGCTATAAGATTCCTTCCCTTGCTAGGAAGAGTTAGTCCATAAAATCTTAGGAGTAGACCAGTCCAATAGCTACCCTAAATAAAAGTTAAGATTTCTAGGTCTTTCCATACAGCGCTTAATTCTTTGAGGAAACAGGGACAAAGTCACTGCTTGTGCCTCTACTGGCTAAGGAGGCGGGTGGGGGAATCTCCGTCAGATTCTTAGAAGGTCCTTGAGGCAGGCCTTTGCTCTCTAGTACCTAGGACAGAGTATATATTATTAGCTAACTTTTCATGGGTCCAAGACATGACTAAGGCATCCTGTATTATTAGCAGGCAGTTTACACTGTTATCCAGTTTGGTGGAACACACAGGAGGATGGAAGGCAACACCTGTGAAATTATGCTGTGTGACTTATCACCAGTAGATAGAGGACTAGATAGACCACCACAGCATTCAGTGAGATTATTACAGATAGGAAATAGGGGATCGTTCTAAGAGACTGCATGCAAAAAGGGGGATATAATGATCCACTAAGTGCCGTTAGCTTGTATGGGGGAAGGAGCACTCCTGCTGTAATGGCCACAGGGATACAGCAAATTCAGATGGATCTCATGGACTGTGTCCCATATTTTCACAGATTTCTGGAAAAACATAAGCATAACTTCTACCTAATGTTAACATTGGATTTGGCCCTGCCCATTGGCCTGTTTGGTTTTTTTCCTTTGGACAAGAGAAAAAGGTTTTTTTTAGTACTCTTGTTTAATGTAATTCTAATTAATTATATTTGCCATTTTAGTATTGAATAAATTTATAAAAGCAGATTTAAACCTCTATATATCTTAATATTTTTGAAAACACATTCAATAACCAATAAAAGCTTGAAAATAATAACTGATAACTCAGGTTATCACATATCTATAAATATAGAGATATTTAGATAACATATTTATATTTAAACAATTATTTATTAATATTTAAAGCATTTCTACTTATATTAACCAACTTTTAAGCTCTCAAATTTTTTACAATTCTATGAATACCTTAAATTTAATAATTTTTAATCGAAAAGGCATACACAAGATAGATATCACACATATAGGCAATGTATTTAAAGGCTTAAGCCTTTATATTTCTAATTAACTAATTAATGAACAGGTATTTTTAATTACTTTGGTATCATTTACCATTTGTGTTCACAAACATATAATATAGATATAAAACATAAACAGGGCTGGAGGAATAGCTCAGTGATTAAAGAAAGTGCTTAGCAAATGCTGAGTACATGAGTTCAATTCTCCAGCACCACATAAGCTGGGTGTGGTGAAACACCTGTAATCCTAGCACTTGGGAGGCTGACACAGGAGGATTGCTGTGAGTACGAGGCCAGCCTGGAGTACAGAGTGAGACCCTGTCTTAAAATAAATAAATACATATAACATAGACACACATTTTTGTATTTAGATAAAAACAAATGTTATAACTTTTATTGAAACCCATTGTTTTTTAGATATTTAAAACCCAATAAAGTATAATGACATGGAGAAAACATTTATTAAAAGATTATTATTATTATTATTATGAAATAGGGTGTCACTGTATAGCCCAGGCTGGTTCTAAACTCATTGGTGTAGCCCAGGCTGGCCTTGGACTCAAGGCAATCCACCAGTGCTGGGATTACAGGCATGCGCCACCACACCCAATTTTATGTGGTACTGGGGAATGGAACCCAAGGCCTTGCACTTGCAAGGCAAGCGTTTTAACGGCTGTGCCATTCGTCCAGCCCCTAAGGTTAGTTTCAGTTTGAGTATTATTGAGAGCAGAGCCATGGCTTAAGTTCAATTACAAATTGAACTCTGATACATTATGTTTAAAAACATAAATAACATAGATTTATTTTTTAGCAAAACATCTTAGCATTTTAACCCAGTTATAATCCAGATGTTTTATTTAACTTAACGAATACCTTAGTATCCTTTGTAAAACTCTAAAGCATTTAAGCCTAACCAATTTTTTTAAATTATTATTTTTGGATAGGGTGACAGTTGTTTTCCATTGGCTGTAACTCCCATAGCTTTTTTGCCTTAGCCTCCATAGTGCTGAGATCACAGGTGTGTGTTATCATGTGCAGCAAATCTTGAGATGGTGCTGGAGATCCAACATACAGCCTTGTGCTGGCTAGGTAAGCGACCCCTAGGCACGTGCTTTATTTACTAAGTTATGTCCCAGCCCTGATTGATCTTATTGTTATTATTTTAGATTTTTAAAACTTAAAATTTAGCAATATAACTATTACTATTGCTCTATATTTTACAATTTATAAATTGTAATAGCACTGATATATATCTAAGAATTAAATAAAAATTTTAGATTTTTAATATTAAAAAATTATTATTGACCATAAACAAACCCATAGATTTGTATCATTTTAGTTAAATAAACTATACTAGACAGACTCATAGTACATTTTATCTTTAGAGGTAACTCTTTAGATATAAAGGTCATGTTAAGTTTTTGAGTTTTGACACATAAATCAATTAAATTAACCTACTGACTGTCTTATAGACAGATGTTACATTTCCATAAAGTTATGAGTTGGAAGTATAACCAGCTGTTTTTTATGATTTTTAAGTTCCTATAAGCACAGAGAGCCAACACAAGTTAAACAATATTAAGACCATTTTAAATATGCATTTTAGGAATAGGAAACAAGGGCTGGAGGAATGGCTCATGGGTTAAAGCACTTAGTACCTGAGTTCAGTTCCCTAGTACCGCATAAACTGGGTATGGTGGTGCACACTTGCAGCCCCAGCACTAGGGAGGCTGAGACAGGAGGATTACCATAAGTCCAAGACCAGCCTGGGCTCCATAGTGAGTTTAGTACCAGCCTGGGCTACAGAGCCAAACCCTGTCTCAACAAAATAAATAAATAAATAAAATTTTAAAAAAGAAGAAGAAGGAGATAAAAGAAAAAAAAGAAACAATAGTAAAATTGAGATGACATTTTTGAAATTTTAAAAGAAAAGTTACTTGTTGCGGAGTGTCCACAGAAAAAACAGAAAATAATCTTTAAAGAATAGAAACAGCTGTGGTTTCGGTGACCCCAAACCTCTCCTGGGCTCCCTGTCTTGATGAGTTATTTTACAGGCCTGGGTGAGGTTGTGGGAGTTTTACAGTAGGGCTCTGATAAGAAAAAAATTTAATTATCATAACTCTGCTGTTCTTTATTTTTACTTCCAAGAGAGAGGAATTTGATTCTTTAGTTTAAAAAGCAACACACAGAAATCCATAGCTGATAGTAGTCAATTAAATCTTAGAAATATATGGTTGCTTTTTTAAAGGGTTATTATCTACTACCTCAGGACTGCAATCAACCTGGAGTGGTAACTCTTGAGGGAGAGTGGAAAACTATTTTTGAAGCTTTTAGAAGACTTAAACTTAGTAACCAAATGACTTAGATATTTAATACTCTTAGGCATCAATCCTGCTTTTAATTTATTTAACTATCATGTCAATTTACCTGTGAGAAACAAAATTTAGGTCAAATATAGTTAGCAGGTTTTTTTTACATGTCACCTTCCTTTCCTCCTTTGACCCTTTGACTGCCCCCTTTCTGTTTCCCTCCACAAAGTCTATCCTGTTACATTCTTCCGTATCTTTTATATTTTTTTAAATAGTTAACATTTTAACCTATATAATTTAGAAGGCATTAATCTTTTGCCTTATAGCTTTAAACACTGATTAAAAATTGAGACCAGGGCTCAGTAGGTGGTTGTCTTATTTGTAAATAGTATGAAATCACACTTGTCCGAAATATTTTAGGCCTCCCTGCAATTGATTATCAACATCAGACCATCCCTCACCCCCACAACCCCCCACCCATTTCCACAAAGTTGGTCTGCAGTAATTGTAATGTTAGCTTAACAATTACGTTTCTCTGCTTCGTCATGTTTATCCCCAGAATGACTTTTCCATCCAAAGTATTGCCCACCACTGAGGCATGCTTTACAAATATATATGTTCAAACCCAGGCGGTCAGTGGAGGTCTCTGATTTTGTTTTGTTTTGTTTTGAAACAGGGTACAGGGTGATCCTGAACTCACTATGTAGCCCAGTCTGTTCTTGAACACAAAGCAATCCTCCTGCCTCAGCCTCCCAAGTGCCAGGATTACAGGCGTGTGCCACTACACCTGGTTTATGTGGTGCTGGGGAATAAACCCAAGGCCTTGTGCTTGCTAGACAAGTGTTTTAACCTCTGTGCTATTCCTCCAGCCCCTAGACTTGATGCTTTTTTAGAGCTGTTGAATAATTTTAAAATCCGAAGGAATCTGAGCACAGTTTCCGTGCATACCTAATAAAACTAGAAAAGCCATTCAATCTTTTGATTCTAATTTTTAATCAACCTGAAGCTCTTGTTGCAGAGGAGTGTAAGTTGTGCTAGTCGCTGACTGCTGTAATGCCAACTTGGGGTTAACTGAAGGGGAATTTGATTTTTAAAATAGTCCTCATCAGATAAAGGAAGAGTGGATGAAAAAGTTGCTTGATCTTTACTAGAGGTGAAGTTTTCTTAGGTTCATATCTGGAAGGTTCTAACCTGACAGCAATTATGTTCCAAAAGCTAAAATAATAATAATAATAATAAAATAAATAAATAAATTCTCAGGAGTATTAACACCTTCTTCCCATTTTTTTTCTTGATAACTTTTTTTAACCTATGCCTTTCCTAGGCTCCAGGTCCTTTTATCCAGGAATCATGAGTTATGTTTCACTCTTGTATCAAGTCTTTGTTCCAAATCTCACGTGGATACCCCTGGCCCCGAGCTGCAGCGTGTAGCTCAGCAGGGTCCGCCCACCATGCTGTGTACTTAACGTGGCCAGCCGGTGTGTTCTCCGGCTTGCGCTGCCCTGGGCACCCCCGAGCTGCTCTGTACCTTGTAGAGGAGCGTCGTTCAGTCCCCCGTCACACCTCACAGTTGGGCGCCAGGTGTCGCAGCCTGTGTGACATGCAGTTGAGCGGACATATCTGGATGGGAGGCACAATTAATGTCCACTCAGCGGACTTATGGAACCATCCATGGACCCAACAATTTTATGTTCACCTACAAGCTTTGTGTATCCAAGGAAAGACAAAGAGCACATGCTTAGGGGACCGTTCCTAGGAGACCTCACCCACGTGATTTGCGTGTCGTCATTGGTTATGGACACAACTACTGCAGAGCTACTACTCCGTACTGCCCTCCAAGTCGCTTTCTCAGGAAAACTACCCACTTTCTTGCCTTCTGTCTGTCTGGAGGCCTCTTCCTCCCACACCTGCGAATTCATGGCAGTCTTCCACCTGAGTCACACAAGGACAAGAGAGGTTCCCTATTCTCCTGAGACAGGAAATATTCTGTAAAAAGGGAACTGCAGACCACCTGGATTCTCACAGGATCCTGCAAATGTGCCGAATATAGTAGGTCATGTTAACAGAGCTTGGGAAGTAGGGCCAAAATCAAGGTGAGGGGGTGGCGCACCTTTAGTTCCAGCTACTGGAGGACTGAAATGGGAATATAACCATGACCGTAAAATGGATCTTTAAAAAATAGCACAGCACTTGCCTTGCAAACTCAAGCCATGAGTTCGATTCCCCAGCACCACATAAAAGTGGGGTGTGGTGCTCCACGTCTGTAATCCCAGCACTTGAGAGGCTGAGGCAGGAGGATTGCCAAGTCCAGGGCTAGCCTGGACTCATAGTGAGTTCTAGTGAGTTCAGGACCAATGTGGGCTACAGAGTGAGACCCTGTCTCAAAAAAAAAAAAAAAAAAAAAAAAAGCTGAAGACTGAGTATCTGACCTCATTATTTTCCCATTGCTGTGACTCAACACTGAACATCCACAACTTAGAGGAGGAAAGATTTATTTTAGTTCACAGGGTTGTGAAAATAGATTAGTATATCCAATGTGTTGTCATAGGACTGGTAGGAACTGAGAGGAACTGGTAAGAACTGGAGCTAAAGAAGCAAATAGGAGCCAGGCCGTGTGAGAGGCTTTGGAGCTCACCTGAGATCCCATATGGAAGCTGGGCCTATTGGTACAATTCTGTAATTCTAGCATTCTGAGAGTCTGAGGCAGGAAGATTGCAAATTCAAGATCACCTTGGGCAATTTAGTGAGAACTTGTCTCAAAAAGATTACCATGCATTTGAGGCCAGCCTGGGCTACATAGAGAGTTCAGGACCAGCCTGGATTACAGAGTGTAACCCTATCTCCAACAATAAAGTATAAATAAGTAAATAATAAAATAAAAATAAGGGCCAGCCAAAAATGTAGCTTAGTGGAAAAACACTGGGTTCCTTCCTCAGAGCTGGAAAAAATATTCCCCATGAAGATATTGGATTTTATCTTAAGGGCACTGAAGAGTTTGACCAGCAAAGAGATAAGATCCTGTTTTTGTATTTTAAAAATTTCCCTGGCTATAGAATGTGACACAGTTAGAAGGGCACGAGTGGACATGTGTCTAGGAGAATCCACGGCATCCTGGATGTGAGTAGGCAGTGGGGCAAGAAAAGAGGCCTTAGGGAAAGTTACAGGGAGGATTCCAAAAATATTTAGAGGAAGAAACAATTGGATTATCAGGACTAATTCACAGGAGTGATGTCAGCACAGCAGTGAAAACTGTAAAGTCAAAACACAGATAACAAATTGGGAAGATACATTTGTAACTAATATTATAAAGGGCTAATCTCTCTGCATGTAGATGACTCCAAGAAAACAGTAGGAATGTAGCCAACATTAGGACAAACACAGATGATATTTATAGACATTCCACAGAAAAGGAAACATACTCTTTAGCTCCTAACATAAGAAATGATGGTCAGTCTTGCTCATAAGGCGGCAGCTGGGCCTGCTTGCCCAGGTCTGTAATCCCAGCATTCTGGGAGGCTGAGGCAGGTGGATTTGACCCCAGCTTGGGCAATACCAAAAAAAAAAAAAGTAGGAAAATAAAATCACACAAATATTATTTTCAAATTGGCAAAAATCCAAGCTGGACCTGGTGGTGCAAGCCTATAATTACAGTACTTTGAGAGGCTGAGACAAGAGAATCACGAATTTCAAGCCTAGCCTGGGCAAGTTGGCAACTTAGTGAGACCCTGTCTCTAATTAAAACTAAAAAATGGGCCAGGGTTGCCGCTCAATGTAAAAACCCTGGGCCCAGTGCTGGAGGCATAGCTCCGTTGTTAATAGTGCTTGCCTAGCAAGCTCAAGGCCCTGAGTGAGATTCCCCAGCACCACATAAAGCCAATATGCCCGGAATCCTGGCACTCAGTTGCCATGTATTTGAGGCCAGCCTGGACTACATAGTCAGCTCAGAACCAGCCTGGTCTACAGTGTGAGACCCTGACTTGAAATAAATAACAAATGACAACAACAACGAAAACCCTGGGCTCAGTCCCCAGTACTACACATGCACACACAATCCAAATATTTGCGATTACTCTTGCCAGGCTGTGGATAAGCAGACACTCAAATTTATTGACAGAGTGTAAACTGGCACAACTCCTATAGGGTGAACTTGGCAATATCTATCAAAATTGTAAACATATCATTTCTACTTCTGGGAAGCATTCCTGCAGATTAATTTTCGTTCAGGAGAAATACTGCATGCACAAGGTTGCTCATTGTACCCTTGTTTGTAAAAGATTATAAATAACCCCATGTCTTTTAATAGAAAACTAGCAAAATAAATCTTAGCATATATAGACAATGAAGTACTACATGGCTATAACAACGACAACAACAACAAAAAAAACCCTACACTTTTTTTTTTGAAACAAGATCTCTGTAGCCTAGGCTGGCATTGTACTCACAGCAGTCCTCCTGTCTCAGCCTCCCGAGTCCTGGGACTACCGGTGTGCCACCACGCCTGGTTTATCTGGTGCTGGGGAATTGAACTCGGGTACTTAGTGCTTGACTTAGCACTTGTAAGTCAAATAAATGCTTTAACTGCTGAGCCATTCCTCTGGCTAAAGATATTTTTAAATGAAAAAGTAAACTGGGCCCGGTGGCACAGACTTGTAATCTCAACACTCTAGGATGTTGAGGCAGTAGAATCACAACTGTGAGTCCAGCCTAGGGAACTTAGCTATTCATTGAGGCCCTGATGTGAATGTGGATGTCTGACTTGTCAGGACCCTGTCAGACTTTTAACCTGAAAGGTATGAGAACTTGTGACAATATTTCCCTCTCCAACATTTGGCAGTCTTTCTCATATTAGATGCTCTACTAGGGTTCCAGCATATTTGGAATATATAATCTTCATTGGTTCAACCTTTTTTTCTTTGAGACAAGGTCTCACTCTGTAGTTCAGGCTGGTCCTGAACTCACTGTGTAGCACAGACTAGCTTTGAATTCCCTGCAGTCTTCCTACCTCAGCATCCCAGGTGCTGGGACTACTGGTGTGCACCACCACGCCCAGCTTTGCGTATTTGTTTTTAAATGTACCTTTATTGAACACCTGCAATGTGTTGTGTTCTTAGGGAACTGGAAAAACACTGGAGCTTCTGTTTTCCAGCCCGAAGAGGGAAGGTGGAGCCCGGTCAGGGTGCAGGCAGGCCCTCTGAAGCACCTTCCCCCAAGGCTTGGGCTGGGATTCGCGTCCCTGAGGGAACAGCTCTTACCAGAAGTATGGCTCAGAAATGGCCTTCAGGTTTGATTCCCAGCAAGCCTCTTTACGAAAGGCACTGCTCTGCTTGAGGGCAGTCGGGAAAAGCCTGGGGCAGTGTCTCCCTCCCTCTCTCTCTTTTTTAAAATTCTGGCCACTTTTCCTCCCTGTAAAATCTCAACCCTCTTGCAAGAGAACCACTTAGAATTTATTGAAAATGCAAGTCTAATGGAGTGATAAGAATACATATCAAGGTTTGCGGAGGAGGTAAGAGCGTGGGAAAGGAGAAGTGAGTGTAAAGTCGATATGATATGTGTATGTACCAGCCCCTGAAGTTTAATATGACTGTTATATGTCACAAATACATACTAATAAAAACACTCTCTTGGGAAAAAACCCAAAATTTGCTGGTTTGGGTTTGGGATGTCATTTTATTCTTTGAGGAGTATGTCTGTGTACTTATGTGTGTCTGTGTCTGTCTGTCTGTCTTTGTGTTCCAAAGGTGAGCCGGTTTGATTAGGAGTTCAAGGTTGGGATACAGGCTTCCCTAGACAGTTCTGCTAGGTGACAGTGCCCGAGCTCGTGCCCACACAGCCTGCAGCCTGTGCCCATGTCCCTCCACATCCCCTGCCTGCTCTCAGTGGTGCTAGCCTAGAACTTAAACCATCAGGTCTGTAGAAATGGCCTTCTGTGGACCACAGAAGGACCAGAGGCAGGTGGCAGCTGGGGCTCCCCAGAAGGGAATGGAGATTGAAGGAGTTCTTGGGAGCATACCCCAGGACAGGGAGCCAGCTTAAGGTCTGGGCTCCACCCACGAAGGGACCTGACATCCCTGAATAAAGGTTTAAACTTCTTGGTTGTTTTTCACCCAGGTTGGGGAAAGCTAAAGCCAGTACTTTCCATCATGGCAGTAATTCTCCATTCTCCTCTTCTCAGGGCAGAGCAACATGGTGGGACATTTACTGAGCACGGTGGTGCACGTCTGTAATCCCAGCGCTGAGGAGCCTGAGGCAGGCAAGATTGTCCTGTGTCTAAGGCCAGCCTGGGTTATACCAGTGAGTTCAGGTCCAGCATGGTCTACAGAGCAAGATCTGATGCTCTGTGGCAAGAAAGGTAAGCCCCTTGGTGCCTGCCTGGGCATGAGCCTAGGGATGCCGGAAATGGGTATTTATCAGTGTTAAATGAATGATGGTTGATCTGCCCATTTATATTCTATTCCAAGCTTTCTTTTCTTCTATCTGCACATCTGCATGTCAGGAATAATTCCCCCCATATCATTTTGTAATGGAAACTTCCAGACTCATGGAGAAGGGAGGCAGATGGGGGACAAAAGCCCCCATTTCTTCAGCATTTCAACCAACAGCCTCATTTTCTTCTAACAGTTGAAGTGAACTTCTTATGAATAATGGATGACACCCTGATGAATATGCACACAGCCTATTATGCTTGTGAGCTTTGGTAAATAATTTATGAGCCAAAATGTTCCTCACCTTGTTACTGTACAACACCAAAAGCAAAAAAAAAAAAAAACCCCAAAACCCACCATATTTATACCCTTTGAGCTGATAGGGTAACCTGTCAGAGACAGTTAGAGCAGCCCAGTGGTACAGTTTTTCACCATTAATAAAATTAAATAATAAAATATCATATGTGTGTTTCAGGACAAGAGGTGAAGGCCTATAAAAAGTGGGGCATGCACAGCCATATTCTTTGTCACATGTATTTCTCTGGAACTCTACATTTTCATGTTATGATATCCTTATTTTTTTGTGGAGTATTGTATTTGTTTTGTTTTGTTTTCTGAGACAGAGTCTCACTTTATAGTCCAGGCTGGTCCAGGCTCACTATGTAGCCCAGCTGACCTCAGACATAGCAATTCTCCTGCCTGAGCCTCCTGAGTGCTGGGATTACAGGCATGTATTGAAATCTAACCCCCAATGTAATGGCATTTGGAGATGGAGCCTTTGGTGGGTAGGCTAGGTCCTGAGGGCAGAGCCTTCATGAGTGGGATTAATGTCCTCATATTAATACAAGGAGTCCCAAGGGCGTTTTTAGACCTTCCCACCATATGAGGATGGCTGTGTATAAAGTAGGAAGTAGATCCTCACAAGATATGGTATCCGTTAACACCTTGTTCTCAGACTTCCCAGCCTAGAAGTGGCAGGACTAAATTTCCAATCCATCTGTAGTGTTTTTATTTTCGGTACATGAAGAAGAAAAAAACACAGCCACACTGATTTGCCTTCCATTTCCTGACCCCAAGCCCTTTCTGGCTTCCCTTCCACTGCTGTGATGTGCTTTGAGAGGCCTGCCCTCCCCCAGGGCTGCTCCTCATACCACCCTCTTGTCTCAATCACTTTGTGCAGTGGAATACTCATGAATTTATTTTTTATTTAATGTCTACTTACCAAGTCAACTGTAACTACAACACAACAGTCTGTTTTGCTGTTCACTAGACATTGAGTGCCCAGCCCTGTTTCTAGTGTCTAGCGTATTTTTTTTTTTTTTTGAGACAGTGTTTCATTCTGTATACCAGGCTGGTTCTGAGCTCACTATGTAGCTCAGACTGACCTCAAACTCACAGCAATCCTCTTGCCTCAGCCTCCCAAGTGCTAGGATTACAGGCATGCACCACCGTGCCCGGCTTATGTGGTGCTGGGGAATCAAATCCAAGTACTTAGTGCTTGCTAAGCAAGCACTTTAACTGCTGAGCTAGTCCTCCAGCCCCGAGTCTAGCATATAGTAGATCATAAATATTTGGTGAATAAATGAAACCTTGGAAGGTGCAGAAGTCAGACTGAAGGAGACAAAATGTGCTGGACTCAGGGTCCTATTGAAGAGTTTTATTTGGGAGGCAAAAGGAAACTACTGGTGACCTCCATTATCCACCCATTAAATTATTTATTTATTATGATGCTGGGGAGCAAATCTAGGGCCTGACACATGCTGAGCAAACACTATTCCACTGAGCTGCGCTTCCAGCCCAATAACAGGGTTTTAAAATTATAAAAGTAACATATTTACTGCAAGAAAAATGCCAGTCCTGAGCACTGGTACTGAATGTGGTGCAGAGGTATGACAACCAGAGCCTGGTGGTCGCTAATGCTGGAGCTCTCATGCACTGCTAGTAAGGATGGAAATTGTCTCAAAGGCTTTGGAAAACTATTTAGCACTATCTGCAAAAACTAAACATGTATTGCAAGCCTTCTATCTTCTCAAAAGAAATAACTGCTAGTGTTTACCAAAAGACTTGCTTGAGAATGTTCACGGCAGCTTTATGCATTAATAGCCAAAAATGGGGGGGGGGGGGTTGGAGGAATGGTACAGTGGTTAAAGCTCTTGCTGAGTTTAATTCACCAGCACCACATAAAGCTGGGCACGGTGGTGCACGTCTGTAATCCCAGCGCTGAGGAGCCTGAGGCAGGCAAGATTGTCCTGTGTCTAAGGCCAGCCTGGGTTATACCAGTGAGTTCAGGTCCAGCATGGTCTACAGAGCAAGATCTTGTCTCAAAAAAAAAAAAGGAAACAAACGTTTGAATGGTTGATAACCAATCTTATTAATAGCAGAATTTATAAATTGTGGTATAATCATGCAATGAAATCAAGGTAATTTTAAAAATATTGCTACATTCAACAACATGGATGAATTTCAAACCATACTGAGTGACAGGAGGCAGATAACAGAATCCTTCCCACCTGATTTTATTTGTGTGATAAAGTTCAAAACTGACCTATGGAGATAGAAAAATGGGCACTCTGGGATTTCCTCAACTGGCAAGAGGCCTCAGGGAATTTCCTAGGTGTTGGAAACACTCTATATCCTATTTTTATTATTTTTTTTTAAATTTTTGAGCCAGGCCCAGTGGTACAGGCCTTTATTTTCTGTTTATTGATTTATTTTCTACAGGTGAGTCATGTGCCACCGTGCTGAGCCTATGGTATTATGGGAAATCAAACCAAGGGCCCTGCACCTGTCAGGCAGTGCTCTTATCTGCCAAACTACTCCAGCCCCTTTATATCCTATTTAAGTGGTGATTACATAGATATATGTATAAAAAGTGTCAAGATGGGCTGGAGGAATAGCACAGCAGTTAGAATATTTGCCTAGTAAGATCAAGGCTGTGAGTTTGACTTCCCAGCACCACATAGGCTGGGCATGGTGACACAGGCCTATAATCCCAGCACTGGAGTAGCTGAGGCAGGAGGACTGCCATGAATTCAAGGCCATCCTGGGTTACATAGTGAGTTCAGGACCAGCCTGGACTACAGAGCAATACCCTGTCTTGGAAAAAAAAAAAAAAAAAAGGAAAGAAGTGTCAAAATATACACTTATGTGTGCTTTACAAAGAAATGATAAGCCAGACCTAGTGGAACAGGCCTGTGATCCCAGCACTCTGGGAGGCTGAGGCAGGGGGAATCAAAAATTTGAGTCTAACCAGGGTAACTTAGTGACTTAGTGAAACTGTACCTTTAAATCAAAACCAAACAATGATCTGGGGATGTAGCAAGGTGCACAAGCCCTGAATTCCATCCCCACCACCACAAAAATATGTATAAAAGTAAAAGTGAATGGCTGAGGTGATTGATGTGCCAGTTACCCTGACCCAATCACTGCACTTGGTAAACAAGAATTGAAATGTCACATTGTACTGATAAATATGTACAATTACAATGTGCAAATTAAAAATAAAAAAGCAAGATGGTAGGCAAGTAATAGCATTGCCTAATGTTTCCTTGTGGATTCTGTTAAAAAGTTGTAATTATATGGGCTGAAGGAATGGCACAGCAGTTAAAGTGCTTGCCTAGCAAGTGTAATGTCCTGGGTTTGATTCCCCAGCACCACATAAGATGGACATGGTGGTGCACGCCTGTAATCCCAGCACTCAGGAGTCTGAGGCAGGAGGACTGACCTGAGTCCAAGGCCAGCCTGGGCTCCAAAGTGAGTTCAGGACCAACCTTGGCTGTAGAGTGAGATCCTGTCTCAAAAAAAAAAGTTGGGATTATAATTTTTCAGGGAGGAAGTAGAAAGTAACTTTATGGGACACAGAGCAAGACCCTTTCTCAAAAAAATAAAGTAGCTTTATTGGGATAAGAAAAAGGGAGAGAGTGAGGTAGAAAGTAGGAACTCTCCTGTAAGCAGGAGGAGGAACAAGGGAGCCAATTTGAGATTATAATTAAAAACTGCCGGTACAGTTTAGGAGAATAAGGATCACCCCAACAATCTAAAGGAGGCCACGGGAAGGTCAGAAATCCTGAAGGCGCATCAGAAGCGAGGAAAACAGCAGCCCAGGAAGCAGCCCCAGGCCGATTGAGAGCATCTATAGATGAAGGAAAGCCTGGAGCCCGGAAACTCTGGCTAAGGTAAGCATGCATCTGGGAAGAGTGGGAATTGACACCAGATTGTAGTCCCAGCCTTCAAAAACAAGAACAAACCTGGAGGTAGTGTATACTGCAGATGCTCTGCAAGCTTCCCCTAAAAAGGCCTCCCAGAGCCTAGATCAGAAGCAGTGCTCAACGCCATAACAGGCAATGATGTAAGCAGAAGCCATTAAAAAAAAAAAAAAGGGGGCTCCAAGGGGCTGGAGGAATGGCACAGTGGTTAAAGCACTTGCCTTGCAAACTCAAGGACACGAGTTCAATTCCCCAGCACCACATAAAGCTGAGCATGGTGGCACATGCCTGTAATCCTAGCAGTAGGGAGAGTGAGGTAGGTGGATTGTCCTGAGTCCAAAGCCAGTCTGGGCTAGACCAGTGAGTTCAGATCAGCTTGGGCTGCAGAGCAAGACCTTGTCTCAAAAAACAAACAAACAAAAAAAACCAAACAAACAAAAAACAAAAACATGTTTGGGGTCTGAGGTATACTTCTATAACAAAATGCTTGCCTAGTGTTTTGGTTTGGACCTGCAATGCTCCCCAAAAGCCTTATGTGTTGTGAAATGTTTATGGAGCCTTGTGCTAGTAAGAGGTAGGGCCTGGTCAGGAGGGGTAGACTATAGGTGTTCGGCAGATTACAGGCATGTGGCACACTACTAGGCATGTGATCTGCAAGGGGCAGAGCACAGACTTCACCTGGAAGGGGTGGAACACTGGGACATGACCTGGAAGGATGTATGCTAGCTCAGCCCTTCCTGGCTCACTTGGCTTCCTACCTGCTGTGCCATTAGCAGCTGTCCTTTCCAGACCATTCCTGCCATGTGCTTCCACCATGGCTGGCCACCCATGAATGACCTGAGACCTTCTAATCTTTTCTTTCCTGAAGTGTGGATGTCTCATATAATATCCCAGCAACGAGAGAGTAACTAAGGTAGAAATCAATACCAGAGATATGGGGTTGTTGCTATGATTTTATCTGACCATGTGGTTCGGAAGCCTTTGGAAATGTTCTGTGGGAGGAGTTGGTAAGGGTTTGAAGACACCAGCTAGAGGAGTCTTAGAACTGTGAGTTGAGTTTGTTGGGCGATTCTGGTCAGAGCTCAGAAGACAAGACTGCTGAGAGAACTGCAGATTGGGAAGTTCAGGCTCAAGAAGTTTCAGATGGGAAAGAGGACTCCGTTGGTAATTGGTCTAGAAAACACACGTGCATTTTGCCTCTGTTCTGGGACTTTGTCAGAAACCGAGACTGAAGACAGTGGACTCCTTATCCTTTCAGAGGAAATTTCAGAGCAGCCCAATGCTAAAGCTGTTTCGTGGGTACTCTGTGGCTTGCAGCCAGCTCTACATTGAGGCTCTACAGAGACACCAGAAACATGGCTCATCAGCGGAGGAGGCCACATGCTGTGAGCAGAGCCAGCCCAAGGGAGAAGCCATGACAATTACAGCTAGAGGCAGTGCTCTAGGGGTGGAGCCACCCAATCCCTTTGGAGCTCATGTCTTGCCATGATTTACCCCAAGTGCTAGACACAGAACTACAGGATTTAATGGAGCTACAAGACTTAACCATTGTCCTGCTGGGTTTAGAACTTGTTTTGGTCTGATTACTTTCTATCCACCTATTCCTCCCTTTTGGAATGGAAATGTTTACCCTGTGCCATTGTATGTGGGAAGTATTTAATTTTTTTTTTTTTTTTTTTTTTTTTTTTTTGGTTTTTCACAGCTCACAGGTAAGAGTTTTCCTTGGGTCTCAGAGGAGACATTCGACTTGTACTTTTTAGCAGGGCTGGAACTCTTTAAGACTTTGGCAACTGTTAGAGGACTAAATGCATTTTGCATAAGGAAGTAGACAAGAATCTTTTGGGGGCTGGGGTATAATATTATTGTTTGAATCTGGAATGTCCCCCAAAAGCCTCATGTATTTGGATGTTATGGAATGCCTGTGGAACTGTGTGCTATTAAGATTTGGGGCCTAGTCAGGAGGGGTAGGTTATAGGCATGTGGTAGATAGGGGAATGTAGTAAATTGTGTGTGGCACAATATTGGGCATGTAATCTGGAAGGGGCAGAGCACAGACTTTACCTGGAAGGAGTGGAACACTGGGACATGACCTAGAAGGATGTGTGGTAGCTCAGCCCTTCCTGGCTCATTTGGCTACCTGTCTGCCATGCCAAGAACAGCTGTCCTCTGCCAGACCATTCCTGCCATGTGCTTCTATGATTGCAGATGGCCAATGAATGGACTGTGCCCTTCTGAAACTGTGAATTGAAACAGGTCTTTCCTCCTCTAAATTGTAGATGCCAGGTTTCTGTCCAGCAAAGAGAAAGTAACTAAGACACCTAGTATGAATGGGGGTCTGGTTTGATGCCCAGCACCCTCCCCCCCCACTTTATATGCATATATATGTATTATAAAACAAAATACATATGTGTATATTCAAATAAGAAAATGGTAGTTTAGTATATGCATCCATTTTATTTAATGAGATGGGGTCTCACTCTTTAGTCCCAAATGGTCCTGAAATCTCATAGAGTCCAGGCTGGCCTTGAATTCCCACCAATCCTCCTGCCTCTGCCTCCCAAGTGCTGGGATTACAGGTGTGTGCCACCATGCCCAGTTTATGTAGTGCTGGGGAATTGAACTCAGGGCCTTGAACTTGCAAGGCAATTATTTTAACTGCTGTGCCATTCCTCCAGTCCCACATTCATGCATTTTAGATCCTAATAAAAAGTAACTTTTCAAATATTGAGGCAATGCAGAAGCATATACAATGTAAATTAAAGGTTTCATTTTCCTAAAGGAAACCATTTTGAAGTATGTTTTCCTGAGCTTCTCTGATTACAAACTATCACTGGCAGCTGAGCACAATGACACAGGTCTGTAATCCCAACGTTTTGGGAGGCTGAGGCAAGAGGATTGCAAGTTCAAGTCCAGCCTGGGCAACATAGTGATTTAGTGAGATCCTGTTTGTAAATGAAAACATTTTAAAAAATGAGCTGGGGATGTAGCTCAATGTGAAGGCTCCCCCTAAACAAAACAAAACAAAGCATGTCTGGTGTGACCCTTGAGGAGATTATGTCAATTTGAGGTAATCAGGAACTGCACCTGGATTAGGGTTTAGGAATCACGCCTAGATTAGGCAATTAAGAACCAGCTTGGAGTAGTGTGTGAGTGATTTGTGGGCCAGCAAATGAGGGAAGAGCACCCACCCAGATGTGGGAGGCCCAACTGGGAACCTGAACTGTAAAAAAGGAAAAAGATTGTTTTTTTCTGGGAAAGCTCTCACCTTCGCAATTGTTTATGGATGCTGACTTGCTACACACTGTAGATCTTCATCACAAATTTGCTCCAGTCTCGACTTGAGCTTGTCTACCTATCACCTATCTTGGCTCTTTGGTCATCGTTATTATTCAAACAACAGAGATCCACAGCAGACTCTCACCAACTGACTTGCAGTCCTGGGTGAGAGTTCTACCCTGAGGCAGAGCAGCCATTAGACACTCCAGGTCTGACACGTAGGGCGCCATCTTGAACTCTGTCCTGACTTGTAAGCCTTCTAAATAGATTCTTTTTGTTATAAATTCTGTCAATTCTGCCGTTTGTAAGAACACAAACTAAGACATGTGGTATCCATGTCACTTGGAGCCTTTGCGCTGTAGCACCATATCAGGACATGGAACCTTAGGAGCATATACCTTCCAGTGACAAATACAAATAGCGGCACTGTGCCCCTTCCGATGCAGAGCAGTGGGGGACACAAGATGAGCTAGGTGCAGCCAGGGCACCCCAAGGATTCACAGCCCCAATGGAGTGACCAGACTACAGGTCATACAACCAGTCCAAGAGCTAGAAGGCCATGTCCTGTTCTAGAGTTTCAGAAGATCATTAAAATGAATTCCAATTATTGTACCAGTAATAATCACCTTACAAATATGGCACTTACGAAGTTTTGTTTTTGTTGTATTTTTCCACAAACTGGGGTTAGTAACACATGACTGTAATCTCAAGACCCTGGGAACTTAGGAGAATTATAAGTTTGAGCCAAACCCAGGCACTTTATGAGAACTTATCTTTTTAAAACAAACAGAGGCTTGCTATGTATCTGTGAAGGCCCTAGTTTCAATCCCCAGTATTGAGAATTTTTTTCATATTCTCACAAACTTAACCTTGTGAAGCAGTCACTGTAATTACCATCACCTCTTTTTCTCCTCCTGCACCCCCCAGGCGAAGTGATGGAACCCGGGGAATGCAAGGTGCATCCTGAGCCTTTTTTATTTTAGGACAGGATCTTGCTGAACTGATTAGGATAGCCTCTAAAGGTGCCTGCTGAAGGTGCTACTGTGCCTTTTTTTCTTCTTCTTCCTCATTTGCTTGTTTTGTGACAGTCTTGCTATGTTACCCAGGCTGGCTTCAAACTTCTGGGCTTAAGTTTTCCTCCTGCTTCAGCCTTCTGAATATCGGGTAACACAGGAGCAAATGTGCCCAGCTAATAACCTCTTCTTATAAGAAACAAAGTTTTTTACTTGCCAGACTGATAGTGGAAAGCTGGAACACCCCTCCCCCTCCTTTTTAAATTTTTTTTGAGACAGGGTCTTGGTCTGTAGTCTGGGCCTGGAACTCATGGCAGTCCCCTTGCATCAACCTCCTATGTGCTGGCATTGCCCAGCCGCTGAGGAACTGAGAATCCAACCCCTGGGCCTTGCACACTATAGGCAAGCACTTTAACCCCTGGGATACACCCCTAGCCCAAACCCAACCATTTTAACTTGGCGGCCAAGCTTCTGTGAGCAAAGCCTGAGGGTCTGGACAGGCTCCAGGTCCGTAGCCACCTGCTGCGATTCCCGCGCCTCAGACCCTCCCGGACAGTGTGTCCTAGCGGAGGGGGCGTCAAGGAACCGCCGCAGGGGCGCTCTAGTCTTCATTTCCTTTTCCTCACCCAGTCTATCCCTAACTACCTCAAGGTCATCAGACCACCGAAGGCGGGAGTGGCGGCGGAGGGCGAGCGAGGGAACACCAGGGCAGGAGTGTGGCAGTCTACAATTTGAGTGTTTGAAGGCTGAGGCAGGAAGATCAGGAGTAGAAGGCGCACTGCTCCGCAAGCTCCCGCACCCCGGGGCTCACAGCGGGCGGCCCCGGCGCTGGACTCTCCTTTCACCGACCTGACGGGGCCTCCCTCCTCCCTCATCTTTTCTCTGTTCCCCCGGTCGTCCGACTCCTTCCTCTTTCATTTGTTCCTTACTTCTCCAATCTGCCTTCCCTCGGTCCCGCCCCCGCCTTGTCTTAGCTCTCCCTTCCCCATCTTCGAAAGCCACTAGATCAACGGCGCCTTCGCTCCCGCCGCGGCCGCCAACGGTGCTCCGGTTTCACCGCGCCGCCTTCCTTTGCGCGCATCGCGGGTGGGGCGCGAGCGCGGCCGCGGGTCTCCGCTTTCCGCGAACTTGACTTCCACCGTTGAGGGCGGCAGCGGGGGTCCCGCCGCCCCGCCCCTGGGTCCCCACCCGGACCCCGGAGCTCCCGCTCCCGCTTCCGCAGGGGGCGCCGCGGGGCTCCCCTCCCCGCCCCCACCCGGCTCCGGCTCCCCGGGCCCCTCCCTCCGCAGCCGCCCGCCGCCCCCGGCGGCTGGCGCGGGCGGTGCAGCATGCGGCAAAGCTCTTTGCATAAATTATGCTCATGACGCAGCAGCTAAAAAAATCCAAGTAGCAGAAGGAGGGAAAAGGGGGGAGGGAAAAAGGGGGGCCGTGGAAGGGGGGGACAGGAGAAAAATATATACCTGGCCGCCCCCAGCTCCCCTGCCCGCGTCCCGCAGCCCCTCCGCCCGGCGCGGCCTCAGAGCCCTCGGCTGTCAGCGCGGCAGGGCCGGGGCAGCGGGTCCCGACCGGCTCTCGACCGGCGCCCGGCCCAGCCCAGCCCAGCCCGGCCGCGCTGGCTTCTTTGTCTGCGGGCGGCGGCCGCCCGGCCCCGGCCCCGGCCCCTGGCCCGCGCCGTGAGATGAATTCCTAATCGGCGGCCGCCGGGCACCGCGGCGACGGCGGCCCGGGCGCGGGCTCCGGTAAGCGGCGGGGTCCCGGGCGGGAGGGGTTTGCACGGAGGGGGAGGGGGCCGGGCAGGGGAGGTTTCGGGTTTGGTTAATATGCAATGCCCGTAATTAGCATAATTTATATATTTATGATAAAGAGAGGAAAAGCGGCGGGACGCGGGGCCGGGCGGGGAGCCCCGGGAGCGGGACGGCGCGCGGCTGCCCACCTGGGGCCGCGGACCCGGGGGCCGCGCCCTCGCCCGCCCGCCGCGGCCAGCTCGGACCCGGGCGGGCTGGCGGCCACCAGCTGGACCCGGCGGGCGGCCCGGCCCGGCCCCTCGCGGGTTCGGCCCGGGCGCCCGGCTGGGATGCGGACCCCGGGGCTCCGCACAGACCTACGACAGCCGGGAGCGGGTTCCGCCCCGCGGGACACGCGGACGCCTGCTCCCCCGCGGCCCGGCGGACTGTCACGGCTCCGCTCCCAGAGGAGCCTTCGCGAAGAGGACGGGGGACGGGGGCTAGAGCCCTGGGTGTCGTTGGAGGGAGGGTCGCCCCGAGCGAAGCCGGGCACGTCATAAATATTCAATCACACCATTATTATTAATAGTAGTCATAATGATGGACCCAGTGGGTGCCTCCTGGGCGTTCGCACCTGGCGAGGCCGAGGGAGCCCCCCAGCGCCTTCCGACGCCGCTTAAGCCTTGGGGTGCCCCTCTCGGCTTGGCTTGGAAGCCTGAAGCGGGCACAGGACCTTCCCTGACCGAAGACCGGAGGCTCCCAGTAGAGGCCTTGGCTCCTTGTTCCTGGTTCCCAAAGTAGAGGCTGTTCTTGTTCGCATACATTATTGCTCCTCCCCTGATTTTGGTAACCCTGTCTGGTAGAGGAGTAATTCCGTTTTGATTGACGACCTGGAGCCCAGGGAGATGTTTCTGTCATCTGGGACTTTGCCTACCTGCTAGAAAAGTTCTTTCAGTGGTTCAACAGAAATAACTTACTCAGCGCCCTGTGTGAACAACTCAGGGGGTTTTCATTCTGAGGTGACAAAGCATAAACATGAGTATAGGTAATAGGATACCATCAGTGGTCTCGTGTGTGTGTGTGTGTGTGTGTGTGTGTGTGTGTGTGTGTGTGTGTGTCCATGTGTCCATTTATGCACAGTGTAGCTACTTTTTTCTTTCTGGAGGCACTAGCTGGCAATTTATAAAAGCGAGGCTGGGTGTGGTTTAGTGATGGAGGGAGTAGGAAGCACGCCTTGCTCAGGCCCTGGGTTCAATTCCCAGAACCCAAAGAAAGGAAAAAGATTTGAGCCAGGTGTGGTGACTTAGTTGTAATTCCAGCACTTGGAAGGCTGAGGCAGGAGGATTTCAAGTTTTACTTGGACAATTTAGGAAGACCTTATCACAAAATGAAAATTAAATAGAAAAAAAAAAAA